>JANRMR010164430.1:0-12319 GCA_025434825.1 Bergia sp. 'catenularis' | reverse complement strand
GTGAGCTGTGTTATGTTAGAGTTATCCAGTTCCACTTTGATTATTAAACATAAACTGTCTAGTGAGTGAAAAGATTAAAACAGTTGAATTAAACGAAAAATTCAGCACAAACTCACTTTTTCTGGTCCCGGGGGTGGGGAATTTGACCAACAGCAATTTCAAAAGTTCAAATGCCCGGGGGTTGCCCGGGGGGGGGATGTTGAAGTTTCGAATTGATCGATACATTAAGACGCAATTCACGAGATCAGCAGCCGCTAAACGGTCTATTCTTGACCTCGGAGCTGTGTGAAGTACACAGACCACAGCACCGTGTTTCGAGAAGTACGTGGGTTCTTTTAAGTCCCCCATAGAACGTCGAGAGAGCAGACCAGCGGCTTAACGTCCCTGTGTACGGACGATGTGACGAAAGTTCAACCCTCGACGTACGCGGGGTTTGAACCCGGGACTTCCTGGTTGGCCGTCAGTGATCTCACCGACTGCGCTAACCTCGCACACATACTTTGCGGTGTCAAGTAACAGAAAACGAACGGAGCAGACGTACCGAGTATCATCAAACTGTATACAAATACCCGAGTTAGTCTCAATGTTGAACAACATCATACATACAATTCTCAATGATACTTCACACATTCTGGCTCTTACCAAGTCGTTTTAACGAGGAAAATAGAAGAAAAAGTCGATGCGCGAAGAAGAACGCTGGAAAGGAGAGCAAACACGATTCTCACTTTATTTTGCCCCATTTTCCTCGACGAAAAAAGTTCATGTTAGACGACTGGGGCAAGTCAGCTTATTCATCGAATAGTTGATTGCTTTGCATTTGTTTGGTCTGCACGGCCCGAGAGAACTGGTCTTGGTCATTGTTAGAAAGGTCAAGACGTGCGTGTGCACTTTTCCCGCCAAAATTCACCATTCTCCCGAGCTCTCACCAGCCATTCTGATGGAACAAAGTTCCGATAGTTACTGTGACTGATCTGTTGGCCGGCCAGACCGGACAAAAGAAAAGTTATTTGCTTTCCTACAAATTGTCCATAAGGATTCTAAAATATTACATTAAAATTATTTGACACCAAGTGCCAGAAAGTTGTGTGTGTCGAACAATGGATACCGTTTCCTTAAAATATATAATCAAAAACGTTGCATAAAATTTTCCTATAAAAACTACTAAGCCTTAATGGAACCTCATTAGATATTGCTCTAAGGTCATTTACTGAAGCCGCTTGCATGCAGTGCAGAAGAAAGCTATCCACAAGGAAGTTTCAAAGGCACAAATGCTACTATTTCGTAGTGCTTATTTAGCTGTCTACAAACAGACCGTTACTCTAGAAAGTCACTAACCAACAGCAAAACGTCTGAAATACATCAAATCGTACGAAATAGTCAGCAGGTTAGCCTTGTTTAACTTGCTTCAACTCCAGCACAGCACAAAATCATTTTATTAGATTTCGGCGAATATTTGATTAAAAGTATCCAGTCTTCCCTTGCACTATTCAGCGTTCAACTGTCTATACAATCGGCGGTCATTCGATTTTTTTTTCTATTTCCTCGTATTTGCCTGAAAAACGTCTTTGCTGAATCATTTTCAAAATAACAGTTAAAAATTCGATCGATTAACTTTACGATGAATTGAGAAAAGTTCAAAAACAACGGCTGATGTTCACTGGTAGTCATTTTAGACCATTTGAGACAAAAAGATCAAAGCGCCAAAAACTTTATTTAAACATGTAATTCAAAGTCATTTAATCTCTCCTAGGAACTAAAAATAAAAAACGCAAGTCTATTTGTAGTTATTTTTGGCTGGCGGTTTTGACCGAAACGCTGTAACGTCTAGTATTGTTTTGTCTTTTTTATGATGACCGCTGATTCTCGATATTCACTTACAGCGGGCTCTTTAGTCCATTTTCCCCAAAATACTTTGCAATCCTTCTGTTACCGTTGACATTCTCCTTGAGTCACAACCTCTTCAATACTCTTATTTATTTGAGGAAAGAAGCCGGAATGACGTTAGAACTGTTTCATACTGCTGGAATCTAATACAATTAGAAGATCAGTTGGAAAAATTCTGTTTTAAAGTTTCATGTAGGTTACTGGATCAATCCTGGTTTCTGGGAAATGACCCACCCACCCCTCCCCTAAACCTAGAGCTAAACCTAACCCCAACCTTGACTCTAACCCTAACCTAAGGGAGGGGTAGGTGGGTAGTTGCCTAGAAACCGGGATTGACCCAGAAACCATATCACACAAAGAGCAGGTAAGGAAAAAAACGAACTAATGATATTCACCAAGACGGATTTCTCGAAATTAACAAAGTTTTGTTGTCGATGAATATCGATTAATTGTGATTGACTCTGATGAGAGTGCACATCAAGAAAGTCCGTTGAACAAGAAGACAACGAGGTCCTTCTATCCCTCATTCTCTACGCGCTTGGCAGAATTTTAAGTTTGAAGTAGTCAATAACAACTTCCATTGGACATGCTATGGCATAATTCACGTCAATCTCTGGTAAATCAAGAAAGCCAAGTATCATGGCACAAGCCGCGCCATCATTATTCAGGACCATAGCGCCACTGTCACCTTCTTTGCAAAAGTATCCACCACGTTTCCCTTTGATCATAAGGCAGTTGAAGCACCAGTTAAGATCCAAATTTGGGTGAGAGTTAGAACACTCACCTACATTGTTTAAATTAATCTCCGGTCCACATTCTCCACAATCAGAACTTTTCACTGGAACAGTGTTCGAATCAAAGCCTTCTTCACCGTCAATTTTGCGAACATAAACATAGAATGGATTTTCAAAGCGGCCGTTTTTGGTCAAAGCAGTTGTTCTTCCAACCTTAAATAAATTAGTTAGTTCTTCTAGATCGGTCATAGTTGTCAACGGGATACATTCTCCATTTGGTCCGTCTGGCAATCTCGCATTGCTTTCTTTTAGCATAACTCCTTCAGACTGTAAGCTCCTGGCTTCCACTTCAACTAGTTCAGTAATAGCAGCATCGATATAATATTTTTTACCCTTATAGTTCACGTTCTTTTTGGTGCCTCTCACATATGTAGCGATTTTTCTTGGTTTAGCTTTCTCTAAATAAGTTTTAAATTCAGATTCGATATTAATTTCCGAAATTTTGTCAGACAGAGTGGCTATTTCTTTATTACACTTTTTTAGCTCTCTCTTGTAAAGTTCCTGAAGGACGTCGTAGTCTCTTTGAGAGGGCTGTTCCATATGCAATGTTTTTTGGGTTTCGCCAGCAGGATTGAAGACATGTTCACATGAAAGTGCATATGTTTTGTTTTCTTCACTCGTTAAAAATGCACCAAGAGTATCCACACCGTTGTCTCCCTCAACTCCAACGCTTACTCCAAGCTTCAATGGGTTCATGCTTGACTTCCAGCAGTCATTTGGCTCGTCATCATCATCATCATCATCAACATCATCAACATCATAATCATCATCACCACCACCACCACCATCACCAAAGACGCATTCAGCAAAATAGCCTTCTACAACATCTACATCCCAGTCACCAAGTCGTACCGGAAGAGGTTTTTCACTTACAGGGATTCTTCCTTTGCCCAACACACATACCGTTATACACGGAATTTCAGTCTGACGGCATTCCTTCACTTTGCAGTTAGCAAAAACAGCAGTGACACTACGGTTCCTCGATAACTCCTCAATATTATCTTCAATTGTTCTTGTAATCTTTTCAGCTTGTTCTTTCTTCAGTTTGGAAATTCCATTTGGATACACGATTGTTCTTGCTCTGGGGGAGTTCGTTTTCAGGTCCACCATCTTAACCTCGTAACCAAAGAACTGGCTTTTAGCGTCTTCATACAACCTTTGTACAGTTTTACTGTTACCAATGTGAAAGTAAACAGTAATGGAAATTTTTCCTCCTTCATCTTCGTAAGGCAAACATCTGATAATGTTACGCCTATTTCGAACTTCAAATGACGCAAGGTCACTGAAAACTTTTTGGTGCTTGTCCTGCAATAAAACAATTTTCTTATAAATGTTTTACTGGTAATACTAGAATAAGCTATTTTAATGTATTTAGTAAACCTAAAAAGCATAAATGAATTAAATTAGTTTACCAAACCTCCACTCTGTTCATTTGTAAGCATAAAAACATGGTTTTGTTTATTTACAGTTTGTTTAGTCTCGCCTCAATTTCGGGGAGCGTCACTCTTCCCAACGCCAAAACAAATTATGGAAATGGAAATTTGTTTTTATTTTGTGTCAAGACTATGCAATACTTTGGAAGATAAAACTAAATGGTCTCAATCTTATTCATTTTTAAATGGAAATGCTTACAAAATCTTAGAAAAAAGGTGTGTATAGGTATCTCAAAATAGACACTTTTATCGAAATCCTTTTAGGCTACACACTAATGTCGAAAGCTGAGCCACACGTGAACGACAGAAGCTGGACTTTATCGTATTTTAAAACATTTTTATCCCTTGTACAATATAATGCATTTAAATATTTCATTATTTGTTGCAAGTAATCCTATAAAGAAAATGTCTTTTAACCTTTGTCACAAACACATACAAAATATAAAAGGATTGTTATTGTAAGAAAATGAAAACTTACCATTCCATTTAAAAAATATTTACGTGGGTAAACAGTTAAAGCCTATTAAAGCTGTATTACTTCTGTCCGGCCAGTGCTTCTAATATTTAGCGAATAAGTTGACCCTTTTTCGCTAACTGTCAATGCAAACAAAAATGAACATGAATTCATCTATCAAACATGCAGGTTAAAAATATATGGAACTCATAGAGCCAAACAAAATTATATATTTTGTTCCGGTCACCCAACCGACTCTAACTTTTAAGTTAAAAAGTTATTGCGTTAAATTAACGCAAATTCCCGACTTTATAACATGGTTCGTACTGATTGGTGATTACAACATTCCAGGAGTTTTCCAGGGTAGTTAGATCATTTTTCCAGGACCAAGGCCCCAATTTCCTTTCATGGTGAAAGCAATAAAAATCAAGTAAACCCAATCATATTAGCAGTAAACGGTTTATTAATGCATTACTGGTCTCATGCCACCACAAAAATCGCCAGGTTTCTGACCTTTTCAAGAGAAACGGAACAAAAATCTCCTCAGAAAACTGAGTCTACATTAAAACATTAAAAACAATTGTAAATCAGTTCTAAGCTTTGGCAATCTGTAGGTTGTTTTTGATAGTACAGAATTATTCTCTACAAAATTCCAGGAGAATTCCAGGAGTAAAGGGATAATAACTGTTTCTCCAGGAGTGTTCCAGGGCCCTGGAAGAAAATACAAAATTCCAGGAGTTTTCCAGGAATTCCAGGAGTAGTGTGAACCATGTTATAACTTTTTATTACCATTTTGACATATTTTTTATTTCTTTAAATCAAAAGGTTTTCAAAAACTAGACACCAGAGGAGTTTCAACAATTATTTAACTGTAACTTTTTCTGAAAGAATGAGTATACTCTACATGCAACTCAAAATTTAATTACTCCTGCTTGTCTTCCAGGCCGTGGCATAAAAATGAAACAAATGTTAACAAAAAATAGAATTATAATACCGACCGACCGACCCAAATTTTTTAGGGATACGTGACCGGAACCACAGATATTATTTTATTTGGCTTTATATAATTTGTTCAAGGTTGAACAGCTGTATAAACATAGGAAAGGAACTGCCAATGTCTTACTTCCTTGAACTAAACAGGAGCAGGAATTTGTATATAATTCTTATTTCAAATCTTGAGGAGAATCGAAAGACAAGATCCAACACATGAACAGCTCCGCTTGATGACCACATTGCATATTGAAGTCACTAAACAAAATCATGTGCGAAAGCATTCTCCCTACTCAGATTTGATAATTGATTATATCCATTTTGAAATCACGGGTGATTCCTCCAATTTGATTGGTTTACCAAAATAGGATTTCAGCACTCTTTGGGGTCTGTAATCACACTGTTTTGAGTCCAGTGTAATTGCACTGTTTCGAGTCTCTAATCGCACTATTTTGAGTCTGTAATCGCATTGTTTTCAACAACCAATAACAACGCAAAAAAAGCTGAAACATCCAATCACAACACAGCAAAAAGGGGATGCACAACGAGTGGAATTAGTATGGAAAACACCACCCGTTCGAGAAGAACTAATGAAAAATACCACGAGTATTTGATGAAAGTGACAATAATACCACGAGTGTGTAGCACAAGTGGTATTTGTCACTTTCATCAAATACGAGTGGTATTTTTCATTACTTCTTCGAGAACTAGAGTGGTGTTTTCTGTTAATACCACACATACAAAAAATGCGACCAATTTTCTGCATCTGACTTGTAGGGCTGAGACGAGTTCGCGTTTATGTATTTTAAATCTTTTTTATACATATGAATGCATTGTGTGAACAAATTGGTTACAAACAAAATTTTAATTCTTTGACTTTTATTGCAATTTTGAAAAATAAAGACCTGTATATTTGTCTTTGCCACTTTTAATGGGACGCGACACTGTGTTGTAATTCTGCAAGCGAAGTTCCCAGATGACAGGGTCAATTGATGTTTTAATAGCACATCTGCTATTAAGGATTTAATTACATGGATTAAAGAAAAATACACATTAAATCATATTTATATAGCTTACATTTTTTTTGTGAACGACTGCTCCCTCCTAAATACAGAAAACAAACTTTTTATAAGCATTGTCTTTTCCTTATAAAAAGCGACCCAGTTGGATTCATTTACGGTCTAAAATGAATTCACAGTTTTGCAAAACAGTCTTCCAGGATTTTAACTGGCCCTCTCAGACCAGATAACTGTATTTTGAGGATATCTTATTCACTCACAGCCAAAATAACTGGCTTTGGTCAGCTTTTCTTCCTTAATTTAGCACCCTGGGTACTGCTATGCTGTTGAAGGCCACACCTGCATAAGAAAAACAAGGCTGAACAGTTCCACGCGCAACTCAACAGCATTAAACCACACATCAAGTTTACCCTAGAGACAGAACACAATCAAAGCCTGCCATTCTTGGCTACCATAATCAGACAACCAATGGCCAAATCCAAGTAAACCTCTACCGGAAGCTACCTCATACGGACAGATATTTAGACTTTAATTGCCATCACCCAATACAACACAAAAAGGTCAGTTGTATGAACACTCCTGGATAGAGCAAAAACATACCATCCACAGTCCAAGACAAACAGCAGGAAAGTCAACATATGATCAACACTCTTAGGGTGAACAATCATCCACTCGCATTCATCCACAATTTACAGTACAATGAAAGAACATGTGACCAAAAACCACAGAACTCCAGCAATTCCCAAACCTCCCAAGTGAGGCAGTGCCCCAGCAATAATTTAGTCACTCTGTCGTACGTTCGGGAGGTATCCAAAAGAATTAGCAGAGTACTACAAAAGGAGAGATTAAAGTGGCACACAAACCTATCCAGACAATACATAAATTATTTCCTCGTCCAAAAGACCATTTTGGCAAGCTACAAACAAGTGACAGTGACGATTGTAACTTTGTTTACTTGGCAAGACCGGTACATAAGTCTTTAAGATCCACAATTTGTGCACACAAAGACACTGTCAAAGGCAGCATGACAAGCACACATCCACTGCCACTTTTTTGACTTTGACAATACCAGCATTGTTTCCAACAAAAACAACTACCACATTACCACCAAAGAATTTGCCTCGAAGCGTGTCACTTTTCAGCAGATGATAACTCAGGGAATGACAACACAGATATTTCCAGTATCCACAAGTCCCTTTACAATTTCAACAATCAACGTTTCAACATCATGAAAGTGCAGATATAGTAATTTCAATGTAGTAAGTTGAAGCACTCTACATGTATAGATCTCAACAAATACCGTCTGAGCAATAGCCCTAGAAAGAAAAGGAGCCCACACGGAGAAAGAAAACTTTTCTGACCCCAGCGGGAGTTCAGCTCACAACCTTTGGAACAGATCACCGTTGTTCTACCAACTAAGCTACAAGGCCAGATGGGAGCTAGCCATGGGTAACCCCATTCTGTGTGGGTCCATTTCCTTTCTATGATTATTCTCAAAATGTATTACTTGGGATACATGTACAGCACTTCAATTCAACACATTTAAATCACTACCGGTATATCTTTTTATTAGTGCTCGGCGACCTTGATGAAAGTGCAGCATACTAAAATGGGTACAACGAGAATCTGTAATTGTTTGTCACCTTCTGTTCCTCTTTCACTTTAATAGATGCCTCTGGACACAACAGCTTCGATTTCTTAAACATTTCTCCAGTAACAGGATCTGTAGACAAAATTTGAAGTTAAACTAATGTTAGTTATAATGTATCAGGATGATGTCTTTGTATCCAGCAGCTATCACAAATATTTGTAGAGTGAAAGTTGTGACAATCAACATTGTTCTAAACAGATGGCTGGTGTAGTCCCAGGTTGATGACAAATAGGACAGATCTATCCCACATTTGTAACTTATTCATAAATATTATGCTCAGATGCACAGCGAATGAGTTACATGTATTGCAATGGACAAGATTTGTGGACCATAGACAGATATAAATTTAATCCACAACTTTGCCCCATCACATTATTCCTGTTGAGGCAGCCATCTTGTCCAACCTCATTGCCAGGGTCTTCTGACCTGTTCTCAACAGAACAATTGTCACCCTGTTTCCTTTCTTTTCAGTAAATGACCTTTGCTATATTGTTCTTGCATTCCTCTAGAGCTCCAAAGCATACAACCCACACGCCAATAAATCAAAGTCGTCAATGTATAGTCACACCAAAACCTTTACTGGAGTTTAAATTTTGATTAAACTTGAGGCATCACTGTGTTACAAATTGCTTTAAACTAAAAACCATGAAACAGTCATGAAATAAACTCCTCTTGAAATGGTTTCACATCTTTTGCGATGTTAAAATAATCTGATGAGTAAACAAAAATAAATCTTATGCTGACCACCATTTGACATTTTTATCCCATTAATTTTTTCAGGAAAAATGAAATTCAGTTTTTCTAAACTTTTAAAGAACACAATTTAGATGTTTGGAATCATGTTATCATGATGTGTTAAAAAAATCAAACCTATACCACAACAACTAAACCTATACTGAGATTAAAACATTTTACACCATCAACACAGATACAAATTGTCAATAGGAAGCTTTCCACAGAGCTTATAACAGCACAACACCTAAACATCTGTCTGGGAACATGTACATGTATTAGCAAAACATGATTCACTCATACTATAATAAATGAATCACAATAATTTGGAAGTTGAGTAAAACATGGAGCCAATCACTCCTGTGCACACCTTGTGCTTGCTTAATGCTGGCCCAGGCTTTTAAAATACTCGGGTAGTTTGTACTTTTGGTGTTTTCACTCAAACTGTTTTTGTTAAACTGGTTGTGGTTTCTTACAAACCATAGATGGGAACATTAAAATCATAATCCTGTCCATGTACCTTTCCCTACTCAACAGTTAATCCTGCTATAACCCTAACAGTTCTGAACCAGAGTTCATACTTTCCATACTTTTAAATCAGCCTTTTCAAAAGCACCCAGTGGCCACTTGTGTAATTCAAATGAATCACTGATATTGAATAAATAATCCAGAAAGCTGTCACAATATTGAGAAAATGAAGTTTGCACATTATGCCCTGATCTTGATGGCAGAAACTATATTAACAAGTTTTGTTCCTGTGCAGCCAAGAGAATTTTTCTTTAATATAGCAGCGGTTTGAACATTTTTTGCATAAATACTTAATTAATGTGAGGCATCAATAATGGACAAGACAATATTTTGACAACAGGTTGAACATTATTTGTGTTATGGCACTGAAGTTTCCCACGCTTTCATGGGTTTCATAGATGAATGTTCATGGTGGATTAAAGCATACATTTGCATTTGCAAAACAAGTTCCACATTTACTATTTTGAGGGGGGGGAGCTATAATTATTTAATATTGCCTGTTAGGGGGTCATGGTATTTTTTATCTGAACTGGAGAAGGTCAAGAGTTTTTGCTGATGTTCATGGTGAATCTTGCCAGGGGGCCCCCAGGCATAAATAATGAATGGTCCCTTAACATCAAATTAAAGAATTTTGATAAATCTAAGTAATTCATTCCATTGCCAATTTCAGCATTTCATAGTTTTTAACTTCACCTGACCATTAATACATGTAGATTTGCATATTTTATAATTTTAATTACAGTAATTAGTAGTTTTCAATAAGACTTTACACATGACCCAACAAGCTGCAAACTTTAATTTTATGGTGTTTGAATAAAGGTATTATTATTATTATTACTATTATTAATGTTAATATAATTTAAAAGAAAAAATGTTAGCAAACTGATTAAACTCATGATAAATTTTCTATTTTTTTTATTTTGAAGACACTAGTCTCAAGTTGTACCCACATTATGGTCTCCTGGCTGAGCTTGAAATTATAGTTAATTGATTTTACCAGAAACCGAGGCCGAGTACCAGAGGCCGAGTACTAGTGTATATAATCTAGTAGTACAGTATTTAAATATTTTTCGTCTTGAGAAGTGTAACATGCAGAGTGTCCAACCTGCGGACCAACTGAAATCGGGACAACTTTAATGGTAGGAAAAACTTTTGCAAGCGCCGAAGGCGTGAGCCTCTAGGAAGGTGTGGGGGCATGCTCCCCCAGAAAATTTTGAAATCTGTAAGCCTTAAAACGCCATTCCCAGCACTCTCAGACCGATATTGATGTCAAAAAGGTTTTGAAAATTGATCGTTGTTTTCTTCTTAACTTTGATAAAAAATGGCGTTATCATGTAATAAATTTTCATAATTATTGTCGCACCTCTTCTAATGCTCACAAAATATGATACCAGTTACTTACGAAGGACCAAAAAGTGTACAGTATAGTTTCATCTTCTGTTCATTTACAGAATTCACCTAGATATCCAAGTTAAGCAGTTTGTTTCATCGTATGACAAATATTATGATAATTTAACGGAAATATCTTGCTTGTGGGAGCTGATCTTCAAAATCGGGATTTTTCTTGTCCCGACTGAAGTCGAGTCGGGATTCGGGATTCTGAAGCAAAATCGGGACAATCCCGCCCAAATCGGGACGGTTGGATACTCTGAACATGACCATCTTTATGTGTTTTGGAATTTATATTGGTGAGGGCATGAATTTGAGGAAAGGATACTGATATCTCATAACCTATTGTGAAAATATATTATGATTTCTTTTAAGGATTTAACTTGTCATGATAAATATGGAATAAATAGTTCATAGATCTACATACTTGCCAACATTTGAACTTAGGCCTTATATGTCTCTTGACATGAATGAGCCAGTTCTGTAGTTCAATATTTAAACCTTCTGAAATTGGGACACTGTCACTGCAAGTGACCATGACTGCTCAAAGAAATTCAGTTTAACATACAGTCCACTTTAAAATGCCACTGCCTGCATTAAGAGTCTTACAGTACAAATTTTTTACATACTGTAGCTTTAATGTGTTGCTTCAGAATGTTGACTTTTTGATTGACTGTGATTTCACTAAATTGGGACGTCCCGATTTCAAGACGTTTTGAAAGTCAAAACTAGACTGTCCCGGCTGAATCGAATTCAGAACACTTGAGTCTGAGATAACTTGTGTATTTTGTAAAACGGTCCGTTAGGTTACTGCGTGCTTTCGAACCTGGGTTCTGCCGATCGCGAGTCTAATTTCCGCAAGCATTTTCAGTGCAGCTACACAGTGCCTTTGGGGGTAGAAACCAAATAAATTTTTTTCCCTTCAAGCACCGGCTAGCTGAAGACAGTCAGAGTCAGAGCCCGCAGGAATCGATCAGTATTTATTCTATTGATTCCATGCGGATGCTTTTTCAGACGAGGACCTGTATAGGTCCATACAAAAGTAGTGCAGAGGGGGTTTATTTATTTTATTATTCAACATTAATTTTCTCATTTGGAACGGCAAAGCGCGCGCGATAAACACAATGAAACAAAAAGGCAAAATTTGTTGAGTTCTTTGTATTTGTGGTACTGAATTAATAACTGGCTTCGTCTTATATTCCCTTGTCACTGTTCCCAACCAAGAAACTGACTTTTCGTCCATTATACAGCAAAAAACATGCAACCAAACATAAAACAATTTTAATTGTCTGTCAGCGGTTGCAGATATTTTCCCTGCTGTATCGAAAAATATTGGTCCTGCCAGCGTACATCACGTGATCGATTCTGACCAATAGTATCGCGCGTTAAACTCATTGTTAAATTATGATAATTCATAAGGGGCCGGTCATTAATTACAGGAGGGG
>JANRMR010164319.1:0-12320 GCA_025434825.1 Bergia sp. 'catenularis' | reverse complement strand
TCCACTTGATTAGTGTTTGGTGCAAGGGGAACATTTCCAGTGTTTTAGTGGATATCGCCTTAACTTCCAATGCACGTTAAGCGGTACCAAATCAATTTTACGACGGGCCCTTATCTTGTGTGAAAACGATCTTTTGAAAGACAAAGAAAAGAATGTTCCATTTACCTTCGATCATTTTTTGTTTGAGAACGAAACGAGAGTTGATTAGATGTAAACCTGGAAACACACCAGTTCTCGCTTTATTTCCTCAGTTAATACTCTGGTATAACACACGAAAGGCGTGCTTTTATTAATGATATTGGCTCAGTCTTGAATGAAACTCACGAACGGTATTCGGATAAGCAAGTCATGCGTGGAAGAAAGTATTTGTCGGTGTATACCTCCTACATATAAAATATCGAGGCATTTTGAACATGACCGAAAATAGAAAACTGAGCTATTTCTTACTTGTACGTGACTACTGCCTAGAATCGTTTTGTTGTGATCGTGAGTAATTAAATGGTTTATAGTAGTGAATATAAATTCGTCTACTCACTAAATTATTTACTGGAAGAGTCTTATCCCATTGATATGGTAGCTTCCTCTTTTGTTCTATCAAACATTTACAGCTTTTCTAGCAGATCTTTGATTGAATCAAAGATATCACGCAATATCAGTCATGCACACTAATTAAAACCCTGAGGTGTTCAATCAAGCGCCAAGTACTGGGTCTCGCAAGTAATAGTATCAATCATTTGCTGGGTATAACATCCCCTACATCATAAAATCAAGACACTTTTTTTTATAAGAACAACTTAATTTAAGAACAATCTGAGGGCGGGCAGGCTTGGAGCCACTGATAAGTTTCAAGACGAAATGTAAAAATTCGTAACTTAACAAATCAATAATGATACACAAAAGTTTTTTAACAAGTTTTCGCACCATTTATTTTCATACATGAATGTTTAACCACGTAAAACTCATTGCTAAAAATTAAGCAACTCGACATCTTGCGTTTTGTTCAATTGAATGTGCAATATTGAATCTGTCCGCCGATTAATGAACGCTTACTGATCTCCAAAGAGGCATCTTCGCCGGGTGCAAAATTGTATATTATAAAAACAAGAACAACGGTTAAGAACAATTTAAGGCTGATGAGCACAAAATAGTGCGCCTCAGCTAAAATATGTGGTTGCTAAGCTGGCGCAACCCCTCTCCTCAAAATAATGCAGTTGATTTTATAAATTTATTGCTGTACGCTTCAACTGACTGGTTAGGTTCCGTTTCAATATATCTCCAGTTTGCAGTTTTGTTAAAAACTATGTTCTTAGACCCTAATTCCCACATTACAGTGGTATAAAAGATTAATATCAGTCATTCTTAGATGCATTCCAACGTCCGTGTTAACCGAGTCTCTCGGTTGAATGGTATTTCACACACAGACCCAAAGGTCACGCGTGACTTGGAAACGTAGATAATGTGTGAAAATAAAGTTGGAATCTTTTTCAGCCTGTGAATCACGCAATCACCAGAATCAATCAAACCATAAGAACGACAGATATTTTGGCCGAGTCTCGTTGTTCTTAATTTTTTGGGCTTTTCAGCCTAATGTTCTCAGTCTTGTTCTTATTCTTATGTTGTAACGAAATACCTCTTCAACTCAAGTGTCAGGTTGCCAATTCCAATCTGTTTTGACGTTGGAAATACGAGTTCATTGATCTATGGACAGATTTAATATACATTTAATTGAACAAAACGCAAGATGTTGAGTTACTTACATTTAGCAATCAGTTTTATATGGTTGAACATTGATGTATGAAAATAAATGTTGCGAAAACATTAAAACTTTGGCGTATTAACTATTATTACTGATTCGAGTTAAGTAACGAAGTTTATAAATATTTCGTCTTGAAACAGTTTTTGAAACAGTCTTGATATTGCTCTTAAATTTTTGTCGATTTGAGCCTCGTTGTCCTTTTGAAGATGCTCTTATAAAAAAACGTATAATTTTAGACTTGTTCCACGGAATTCTGTAGCCATCCACGTTGGCAACACTGAGTCGGATGTAATTTCGGGAAAGGAAATAGCAAGGATAGGAAATGAGCAGGAGAAACGTCTAGTTCCCCCAGTTGCTTACATGCGGAGGAGGCTGGGAACTATGCTCGAGGACAAACTGATATTTGATTGCGTGCCACGACTGCCAGGGAGGAGTACGGGAAGCGCGGGGGAAGATGTTGCACGAAACGAGGTCTGGCGTGAACACGTCGACTTATGAAAAAGAGAGAGAAGCCTTGATACGAAAGAACAAACATAGCCACATCAAACAAACGTTTTACAAAAAATTTGCTTGCTAACCATCATTTTTATTTTATTTGTTCCGTTTCTAGTCTTTCGACTGTATATATATATATATTAAACAAGTGATACACTGAGGACAGACTTCAACAGGCCTGGAGCCCTTCACTGATCAGATAGACTGTCTTAAGATCTCTGTAATATTAACAAGACTGAAAAGAGCTATGTCCTTGTCTATAAGTATGGTTTAGAAAAAAATAAATTATAAAAAATTATAATTAAATAAGCTAAACTGTACAGTTAAAAAAACAATTGGCGGATGATTTGCGCTTGGTAGCGATACACGTTTCGGTTGCAAATGCTACGCAAGGTCAGGATTGTCAACAAAAAAGTGAGTTTAAATAGTGTCCGATAACTGAATAACTATTTACAATAATTTTAAAGAAGTATTTGGCGGGCTAGCAAGTTCGGTTGAAGAGTTCACATGGTTCATGGCAAACAATTCGTCAGTTCCATCATGGATGGTTGTAAGTCAGCCATAGTGATATAAGTGGTTAAAAGGTTGTTGACATTGACTAAAAACTTTTTAAAAAAAACAGAGCGTTTCTGCTAACCATACGGTGTAACCTTCAGTCTGTAAAAAGATTAGTTGTGGTGTTCTGCTGAAAATGTGCTGATAAGATTAACGAAACATTTTATATTTTCAAATGTTTTAGTCAGTGCTAATCCCCCTTAAAACCACTGTTTATGTAATGTCTATGTATGAATCCAAGCAACCTGAAACTGTTTATAATTAGACCTAATTTCAAAAACTTGTTCTTAAAAGTTGGGCAAATCTGAGCTTCATTTTCCCAGGTTCTTACACGAAGTCACAGTCATTTTTATAAAAGAAAGTGTACATACAATCAATGAATTTTTCAACGTTTTGCCATGTTTTTTCTTTCTTTTCTTTTAATTTTTTTGCATCTTACACTGAAGAAATCTGATGTAAAATAAAGTCAAAAGAAAGGAAAAAACAAAGAAAAACAATGAGAGGCACTTATAAATCCTTTATACCCGTACTGTCAATTCACATGTCCTTCAATTACTTGACATCGGAGCGCAGCCTGCAGCCAGTTGGAAATACGCTTTTTTATAAGAAAAAGAATTATAGAAGATTGTCCAAAATTTGAGTTCAAGAACAATGAGCCTCTGTGATAACACCTGATTCTTATTAAAAAAAACTTGCAAGCTTCTGTATTTGGGTATTAGTATAGCATCGCCATTTAATCATCATTAGAAGCTATTAGATTATAAGAAGTCCAGTTGATTCTTAATTGTTTTTCCAACAACTTTAAAAATGAGTTACAAAATTGTCGGTAATTGATAACAAACTGAAAGTGACATTAAGTAACGTAAATGGAATTAGGAAGATCGTGTCGCCCAAAAACATCGATCCCAATGTACATGTATTCTAACCAAACCAGTCCTGTTTGTCGTTTTAAATTTTTAAACTTCTGTAAACCTTAAGAATCATATGAAGAACAGGGTTGACAAGTTGTAGCTTTTCCGTGGCAGTCCACCAGTGGCAAGCTTTACCTAATATTGGAACAGTACTGAATTAAGTGATATCCTTTAAAAACGTATATTTATTAAAGGTCTTGAACTGTACTTTAATGCTAAGAATACATTTTCCGGGGTAAATGATGAGCTATTTATATGCAATTATTAATATTTTGCTGCATGTAGTATTTTCACTTGCAATAACTGTTTCTGCTACATGCTTTTTTATAACATACACTTAGTTTTTTCATAAGAACATGTAATTTTGAGCTGAGGCTGAGCCAATTACTGGATGTTCTTATTTTTTTGGCGATTTGAGCCTCAAAACGTTGTTAAGATGTTCTTAAAGGGGCAGTTTCACGGTTGTTTCATACAAAACTACCGCTTTCCAAAACTATAGTTCCTTTCATTTTTATTCACAGTATATTGATCATAGCTGTTTAATTTGACAAAGAAACCCTTTAACGAACAGAATTGTCAAGGATCGACGCCTTTTGGCGCTGTAGTGTATAAGTCAATAATTTATCCTACGGGCCAACCCTAAATTCGCTCCAGCACTCCTAAGTGTAATCCGTTTCAATCGTCCACGAAATTAAGCCATCCACGCCGCATTTGTAACGTTGAAGGTAGGACGGTGCTTGAACTATTCGTAAGATATTTTTTGTATTTAAAAGGTTTTTTGCCGAGCGATGGAAAGATTGCGCAATCATACAGTGAAACAGCCCCTTTAAATTACATGTTGCAATATGAGGCATATGTAGCCCGGAAAATGTGAAATAAGAGCAGATTGTTTGAGATTGGTGTCCTATTACAATAAAAGACACATTGAAAAGTTCTTCTTAGTGTCACTGCTGTACTGCAGAAATTACAATTCTTAATGGCAATGTACTGTGTTGTTCATTTTGCCCATTCTTGATATATTGTATCATGCACATAAACTTTTGGGTCAAGCTGGACGCAAAGCACTTATTTGGAAAAATGTGGAATATAATGTTCTTATTCAAATCTCAGCCTGAGCTATGCACCCTCAACGTTCTTATAAAATATGTTCTTATAAAAAAAACTGAGATTACCAGATAAAGTACCAGGTAACTCAGTTGGCCGACATTTGGTCAAAATATACTGAAAATTGAGGCAAATCAACACCTTGATGTTATTATAAAGTTTATTCTAAGTTTAAAGAAAATAGAGTGCGTTCAGGTATAGACCCTTAATAACTGTGCTCAGAAGTAAATTGTGGAAAAGTTGCTTAATCATGAAAAGCTAAAAGTTGCTCAAAATTTGCCAAGAATTGAAAAATTGCTCCACAAATTAGAAAAATTGCGCGCTAAAATGAGTTACACGACACGGCCCAAATATCTGGTTCCTACAAAAAAGCGTGTAAATTATAAAGACCTTTTAATGGTGCTAAACTGACTATTCAATTCCCAAAATAGGGTTGGGTGAAATATATTTTAGTCTTTGGGTAAATGAAGATGTTTTCTGTTTTTTCATTTTTCTTCGGTACCAATCTGTGGTGAACAGTCGCGTCCCTTATATCTGAGAAGAGAACAAGTGCCTCGAGGTATTAAATCTTCAAACGCTGATTCTTGATGTGAATCAAATGCGCTTGATCAATATATATCTACAGCGTTTTTACTACAATTAGATTCAGTCATACGGAAAATTTAAAGTTCATTTGTTGCTCAAAAGTTGCTCATGGTTGTTCGCAGCTCAAGAAGTTGCTCACAACTCCAAAAGTTGCTAAAAGTAAAACGCTGCTAAGCATTTTTCATTGCTTTCCTGTATATTCTCCGTCATTACTATAACAATAGAATGCTACGCAATGTAAATGATACAAAGTGACGAAAAATAAATTCAGGGACAGACACTTGCCGCGTGCCGCTTTCCCGTTTGTCACGTTCCACGAAAGTGAACTCGCAAGAAAAGCACGCGCACAAGGCGACCGCTGATTGGACAAAAGACAATAACACACCCCCTTCAATCCCCTCGCATTCAAAGAATCTGACCGCTGGCGTGAATCATTTGAAAACTGAACCTGTTTCTGTATTTCAAACTACCGAGTTCTGAAGCAGTTGTGTTCGGAAATGTTCGCGAGAGCCCTCCAACTTGGTCGACAAGTAACTGTAAGCAGTTCGTTGGTTCGGAAAAGTCGGTTTGTTCACTCACAGACTCACGAATTGCCAACACGCATTCTGATAACAGGTTGGTGGATTGTCAAAATTTTAATTTACTTTAGTTGAAGTTAGCCTAGTTTTGACGAAGTTCGCCTCATAATCCAGTAAACATTTGATTTTACTTAATTTCGCTTATAGCACCTTTCACTGTAACTTTGCTGATGCTGTGCGCCAACTTTCGAGACACTTGTGGCTGTGCAATTTTCGCCATTCTCCGTCTCCGCCTAAGCCAACTATTGAAGAAAAGTCATGCGTGTCGTTTTGTTTTAAGTTCTTCTATTGACAAAGAATATTTCAATTCGTATCTTTAGGTAGTCTTGGTCAGTTGGGAACAGAACTGGCAAAACTGCTGAGGTGAGTGTTCAGAAGTTATACGTCTCCTTGGTTTGACTTCCTTGATGAAAGTGGAGTTTTTTCTTCATCGAAGATTCTTTGACTTTGGCACTGAACCGAGACATGACACAAACTCGTTCAGACATTTATAGTTAACAGTGTATGGTTCCCTCAGAGCCACAATTTTTACTACAAGTTAAAGTCTCACGCAAAACTCTCTAAAGCTGTGTGAGACCGTCAGTGTCGTGACCAGATGATGCATGATGACGCATCTCTGATTCTTTAGTATTTCGTTTGGATCGAGTCTATCGTGCAACTCATAGATTATTTCTAAAAATTTCAAGGCAAAAACAAGTGCCCGAGCACCAGTTCTATTTTTGTCCATTCTGTTTTAATATTTTGCTGAATGGAGAAGGTAATATAAGACCTGCTTTCTGTGGATCGATTTCACTTCAGCTCATCAAAGCCAAATTTTATTAGACATTATGTAAATACGTCACACAGTTGTTTTCGCGAGTAATGTATTTAATATCAGTTATTACTTCCCAGAACTTTGTCTTTAATTATTTACTCGAGCGGCAACCTCGAACATCCAACACGTAATATTTGGCGGAATGTGCACAGTTTCTGAGTTTTGCCAAAAGATTTCACGCCAGGCACTTCTGTTCCTTCTGATATTTGGTAAGGACGAATAAAATAAAGAAATCGCGAGAGATGGTTTTGTATAATGATCAGTGACGCGAGTCGAGTGCCTTTAAGATACATTTATGTATACATTGACTTTATTTGTGGCACAACTTGTGAACTAGCAGTCGTTCGTCTGTTTGTTTAAGACTTTCAAGTTAAGGGCAGTCTTCTTAATACAATGCAAAGTTGGTGAATGGTCCGACGACCTTTTTAGGAAAGATTAGAAGAATTGAAAGGATTTCGCAAGTTTAAATGAGCCAATTTAAAATTCAGTGGCGGCCGTCAATAGATACGACCGACAAGCTGTGGCATTTGTAAATTTGTGGTTCGTGTTGAAAATAAATGTAAAATGCTTCTTTTAACAGGATCAGATATGGACGAGAGAATGTTATCATGTCAGATATCGCTAAACCATCTTTGGAAGTTGTGGAAAGTGGTGAGTTAATGCAATTACACTATTTCAATTTCAAGCAGGTGGCAAGCTTTGTGCCCCAGGGTGGGGGGGAGAGGGTGGCAACTCCATTGGCATTTCTTGGGATTCTCTACTATAGATGGCAGAGCTGTGTAAGGCTATTGCTGTTTTCCATAGGTCTACACCCAATGTTCTTTTAAAATTTAACTATAAAAATTCCCAGAGGGTCTGATATATAGGGGGTCCTAAGTGAAATTCCTTCTGTGGTGGGGGTATGAATATTTCCTGGAACTACCCATTCTGCAATGATTTGGAAGAGCATAATTTTAAATCTTAATTGAGCTACTGATAGATTGGTGAGACAAAGTGACTGGTTGTTCAGAAGAATTACAGTGCAACTATGTATATGGAAACCAAGACCTACTTGTAATAAGTTCATTAATTGTTTCTCAGCCAGCCAATTAAAAGGTCACAACTCACACCAGACGGACATGCTTGCAGTTCATGAAGCTTAATCTTGATTGGCCTGGAAACATATTCCACAAATAACTCTGTGTGTTCTTGGTTTTTATAGCAAATAGCAGATAACTAACTAAATACTTTGTAATTTGTCTAGGACCCTATATTTATGCTGACATATTGGATTACAAGAATCTACAGTCCATTGTTGTGAATGAACGCATTGACTGGGTTGTGCATTTCAGTGCACTTCTGAGTGCTATAGGGGAACAGAATGTGGCACAGGCATTGGAAGTTAATATCAATGGCTTCCACAACATTGCAGAGTTATGCCGTAGATATAATCTGCGGCTTTTCTGCCCAAGCACAATAGGGGCATTTGGCCCAGAGACCCCAAGAAACCCAACTCCAGACATCACTGTTCAGAGACCAAAGACCATTTATGGAGTGTCAAAGGTTCACATGGAGCTTCTTGGAGAGGTGAGACTCAGAAATACAGATCGAGCTCTTGTAAACAGTTATGTGATAATAAGGTCATGAGTGTAGGTCATAAGACAGCCAAATAAGGAAATTAAACCCTGATCGTCTCATGTGGGGGGATACTCACCCGTGGGTGGGACTGGGGTTGTCCATGGCAGAAATCTCAGTGCAAATTAATAGATTGAAACTTTTATGGTCCACAGATTTTCTATGCAAATCATACCTTTTTCCAGGCTACACAAGCAAAATATATACCTAGTCCAGACCAAATCAGCAGCAGTAACAACTTACAACAACACTTTATTTGATTGAGTGTGTAATTACAACCTTGAAAGCTTACCTGTAAGTGTGGTATGTATTGTTTAGCCTGTTGTGGAATACACCCCCTCCTCCTGCTTGCCCAGGTCATTTTGTTAGATACCCAAGGGACTGAGTAAACCTGGCATGGAAATTTCTACCAAATATTTGAAGTTTATCTGTGTTGACTCTTTTTGGCTCCATTGTGTTCCAGTATTACAACCACAGGTATGGCATGGACTTCCGCTCCGCACGATACCCAGGAGTCATCTCTGACACACTGCCAGGTGGGGGAACTACTGATTATGCTATTCACATATTCCACGCAGCACTGAAGAATGGACAGTACACCTGCTACTTGAGGCCAGACACACGCATGCCTATGATTCACATTGATGACTGTCTCAGAGCAACCATCGAATTGCTGGAAGCACCTTCAGAGAAGTTGAAGTTGAGAACCTACAATATTGCTGCCATGAGTTTTACACCAGAGGAGCTGGCAAAGGAAGTTAAGAAATTCATTCCACATTTTGAAATTGATTATCAAGTGGATGACACCCGCCAGGCTATTGGTAAGTCATGTTATTAGTTCCAACTGATGAAATGAATTTATTCAGTGATTATAATGAGATCTTTCTTTTTATAATTGAAAAGATAAGACAATATTCAATATTTTACTAATTAAAATCATGGAGCAGAAAATGTGGGTAATCTTGTGAAGTATCACCATCATATTAAAAAAAATTATTCAATAAATACAATAGTTCAAAGTAACTTTTCCTATATCTTAAGATTGCTAAAACCCAGGAGCTTCCCTGCTCAAGGAACCCTTCTGTATGTGCAACTACCCCAGGACTTCGACATCTGTGTATTTGACCCAGAATTGTACCTTCTTGATCATGACCACTTAGGCACAACAGCAATATGATTGTGTGAGAAATCAAAATTATGTATTCTAACTTTTTTCGCTGCATGAGTTTTGAGGCATCTTCATTCCTATATATAACATACGATTTTGTATAGGGCTGGGACAAACCTTCGAACCTTCATTTGTTCACGTTACCTTCGAAGCTTTTTGTTAACCTTCAAACCTTGGTTTTTTTGATCAGTAGTTTTAAATTTATACAAAACAACAACATATTTCGACAAAAATGCCCTAATTTCTGAGAAACTTGACTTTAAACGTGGCTGTTTTAAGTTATGAAAAGAAAAAGCTGGAAAAAGTTGTTGTGTTTATTTCACAGGACTAATTGAAGGTGGGACAAGTTGGCGCAGCTCTGCATTGCATGTTCCTTTTTTTGGCTTTTGACTTTTTAAAATCAGTTTCATGTTTGCAGAGCTTTTTCGCTATGAATTCAGCTACGAAGGTTCATTCGAACAGCCCAGCAAACCTTTGAAGGTTTTTTTTGGCCTTCGTTCCACCCCTACAATTTTGTAAAAGTAACTAGCAAACAAACGTTTCAAATAAATATTAAGCAAATACACAACTGTACATGTACAACATGATTAGCAGAGTTTTACCAACTTCATGCTTGATGAAGTAACATCAGACAGTTTACAATACTTGTTCATGGCCAAAAACTATGGAATACAATTACCTGATACCATTAAATAAGTTGCCAACAAAAACAAAATCATGACTGATGCTCAAATTATTGTGTCTTAGTTGCTTGGTAATATGCAAACTTAATTAAACTGTTTTTTCTTGTCTTAATTATTAAGAAGAACCTTGTCTAATAAGCCTCAACATCTTCAATGAGGTCTCCTCTCCATTTTGTGCCAGACTTATTTTTGTAGCAAAATCTTACATAATATAGTAAACAAAATAAATGAGATGAATGAAAGTGAAATTAAAGTTTTTGACGCACATTATTATTGCCACTTAACCCTTTCAGCGCCAGCCAGTTTATCATTACATGTACATGTATAAACACATATACTTATCTTTTTTGTTGTTAAATTTGTAGCTGACAGCTGGCCTCAAGTTTTTGATGACAGCTGTGCACGACAGGATTGGGCGTGGACACATAAGTATGACCTTTCTGCCATGACTACTGCCATGATGAAAGCACTTGCTCCCACATACTTCAAAAATTGGCCAACACTGAAAGAGACACTCAAAATGTAGACTGGGATATCGGCTGTGTTTGTATTGTATTCTACTATAGTTGTCTGCAGATCTCTTCCCAAGTGTTGGTGGTAGAGAGGTCTTCAAATTTCATAATTGATTGAAAGAACAAAATTCTTTCAAGAAATTATATAGGATGTTGCTGACAAATTTGTTTTGCAGTCAGGCCTCCCCATGAGTTATAAATATTTAATCGTTAAGGCCTTAATCTTGGGGATCTTCTTGAAAGCAGAATTGCTAATATATTGGCAAAAAAATATTTAAATCTAATTTCTCAAAGACAAGTAAATTCTTGCTGCTAGCACTTAAAGATAAACTGCACTGATCCAAGAAGAACAAAGTTGATTTTGCATCATGGAAACATTTAGTGGGTGTTTACAAGAAACATGTACTTTTCAGCAAATATTTTTAACAACCAGTTTCAGCTTATTTCTAAAGTTTTGTCAAGACTGCATGTAGATAATATTGTGAGATTTCGTTTTCAGAAAGTTCTGCAGCAGCGAATTAAAAAGGCTGGAGAGTAAGAGTATAGTCAAAACTACAGAGTTTAAATATTATGTTACAACAGTTAGCTCAAAATATGTCTTATCATACTACTGTCTGTACACTGGACCTATTTGACCAGTTTAGTTTACACTGATGAGTAATAATATTTAATATTTTTACCAATTATTTTAGTAAGGTTCATAAGCAACTCTTATAGTAATTTATAATACTTAAAATATATTTATAATAACTAGTTTATATTGCACATTTTTGCTACTTGATGATCAAATGCACATTACATTTGAAAAAACTGCTAACTATTTACGATATAGTTGTTAAAAACTAGTACCAAGGGACGGACCATTTGGTCTGGAGGGGGAAGAGTGGAAGAATAATTTCTGTGCTGCCAAAAATGCAAAAATTGGATTGTGAAATTTTAATGTAATACGATAGATAGTGAACTTGGGCTCAATATTATCAGGGTTCTTGTGTCTTCTGGAATTCCTAGAATTGATTTTCTTCATAGAAGAAACTCCTGTAAAATTCCTGTAATTGACACTGACTTCACGTAGAAGTTTCGTGGAAATTAAAATAAATTTCCAAAACTTTAGAAATCATCGGTTTTCCCATTTTGTGTTTTAATGCTGTTATAAACTTTTTTAAAGTCGTGAACTTCTTGTGATTGCTGCCAAGCAAACCGTTCAGTATTTCCCCAAAACACTTCTAGAATGACTTGGATTTTCAATGGTGTGAAGTTGCAGGTATTACAGCGTGGATTGATGGCATGTGGCACTTTAAACTGACAAGCGGGTCAAAGAGTTAACGATTTCCATTTCCGCAATGTTAAAAATTGTAAATAATTTTAAAGGGTCTGGCCTTCTGTCATTTTGGTACTTATATTGTCAAATGTAATAAAGTTTAACGTACCAAACAACTCGTAGTTTAGTAAAAGGGATATATTATCTAATGTATTTGATTATGGAATGAAGTGGAATATTGGAACAACAAAGCGGCTCACATAGGGAAGAGCTACGGCGGAAGGGAT
>JANRMR010164318.1:10372-21850 GCA_025434825.1 Bergia sp. 'catenularis' | reverse complement strand
TTACTGTTACTATTACTATTACTATTACTGTTACTATTACTATTACTATTACTGTTACTGTTACTATTACTATTACTGTTACTGTTACTATTGCTATTACTATTACTATTACCATTATCATTACCATTACAGTTACTGTTACTGTTACTACTACTATTACTATTACTGTTACTATTACTATTACTATTACTATTACTATTACTATTACTGTTACTATTACTACTACTATTACCATTACCATTACCTTTGCCATCGCTATTACCATTACCATTATTATTATTATTACTGTTACTGTTACTGTTACTTTTGCTATTACTATTGCTATTACTATTTCTATTACTATTACTATTACTATTACTGTTACTATTGCTGGTACTGTTACTACTCGGATCACTATTACTATTGCGATCACAATTACTAATAACATCTTTTTAAGTTTTATTTTGTGTTTTGTTTGTGTGTCACATTTTTTCGACGTATTATATCAAATATAGAACTGGTACAACCATAGACGTTTTTGAGAAATCTTTGAAGAAGTACTTTGACTATAGCCTGTATAGGTTGATATTTCTCGACGCCTGAAGGTACAAAACACACCCACTTGTTCCTGTCCACACCTTTGGCCATCAGCTGCTTTTCGACGCGTGTAAACTATACGAAAAGTATTGAGAATGATATCATACGTTTTTGTAAATTTGATATATTAGCGAGATTACCCATATACGCATAAGGTTTTTAACAGAGTAGTCATTTGGAGTATGTATATTTGTTGTTGTTTTCTTTTTAAGTTGAAAATAAATATTAGCAAGTTTGAAAAATCAGCACAAAATTTTAAAGTTACTTTTGATGCGATTGATATCACTTTTACTATTTCTGTTGCTGTTACTGTAATTTACTTAATAGCAACATTACTATCACTGTTAGTATTGCTGTTCAGCTGTTACTGATGTATTATTTCTACAATAACTAATACTATTTTTTCTTGAGTTTTCTTGAATGTTTTGTCTTTGCATCACATTTTTTTTCGACGTATCATATCAAATACGGAACTCACACAACAATAGACTTTTTACCAAATTCTTGGACGAAGTATTTTGGCAATAGTTTGATATTTCTTGGTGCCAGAAAATGCAAAACCCACCCACGTGTTCCTGTCCACACCTTTTGCCACCAGCTGCAACTCGCTGCGTGTGTGATATGATAAGTTCATAAAGACATGAAAATGATTTTTCCATTTCATACGTTGAAGAACTTGTCCGAATACGCATAAGGTTTTTGGCGAAGTAGTCTTTTGACGCCTATTTCTGTTTTTTGTTTTCTTTATAAGTTGAAAGTAAATGTTAGAAAGTTATGCCTGTGAAGCTTGATAAATCAGCACAAATTGATAAAGTTGCTTTTGATGCGATTCACACCTGTCTTGCTCGCTCAATTCGACCCCCTACCCCAACCCAGATTGCATACGTGCTGTGTAAATCACGTTTAATCAATCACATCACTGAAAATGCAATTATCTAGATGTTTCATACTATTATTTGTTTTCATTGGGTATGAGTCAGGATTTCGCTTCTAAAATGACTCCAATAAATCACTTTTTTTTGTTTTTTCCTCGTGGATTGAAGCAAAGTGTAACAGGTCTGTTACAATTTATCGCCACAAGTTAGAATCGTTATTTTTAGCTTTTTCAACAAAAGATGCAAGTGATGATAGTTCGACGTCTTTTTTGCAAGAAACTATTTGAATTTCTTTTTCAGCTGTTTCGCGTTGAAGAAACATAAAAGGCGCGAAACCGCTTTCCTTATTGCGAGGCATCGACAGAAACAAGTTGTGTTTATGTATGGTAATATCTCACGGTTCTACGGCATTCAGTTTTGGACAGTTTCTTTTTAAATGATGAAAACATGTACCTATAATCGCATAAACAGACAATTTATGTTGTTCTCACTGATGATTTTACTATCTTTTCCAGCTCAAATTCTTATAATGTTTTTTAAGTAACACTATCGTACCAAATAGATATGGGACATATTACGTTACACTGCATTATACGGAGCCAGGAAAAAACCCTTTTTGATTCGTTTAAAGCATAACTCGCCAATCAACTAATTCGTTTCGTTTTTAGACGACCACACACATCCAAGGATCAGACACTGTTGAAGAGTTCTTAGCTCGCTTGGTCCTAAGACACGGAGCCTTACATCAAGAAAAGAAAGATTACTCTAAAAGGTTTGTGTACCTGAACTAAATATTTTTATACATATTGGAGAGTAGAAAGTGTAAAATGACTAGGTCAGCAAACCAAAGTTCAAATTGTTTTATCGAATACAACCCTCGACAAACTGATTTCGCTGACGATATGTTTTACCAAAGGAAAACAAACAGAAACAACTTAAATTGCTAACCGCAGTTAGAAACACGTAATGTTCGTTTTGAATGGGCGAAAACTAAGTAAACAATTACAACTAAAAAGCTACATTTATTTCCTTTTAGAAAGTTAGTATCAACGCCGACTACAGTCTTGCAATGTTTTCTTGAATGTCAAATTTAAGTCCTACACTGCAGAGGCGGCAGCAGTCGAGTTTTCAAAGCTGAGAACATTCGAGATGTCATATCTGTATAGGAGTGAAGCCATTACTGAGAGTTATCAAAGAAAACAAAACAGTGTTGTTTTCATATTGTGAAAGCTACAACATCTGGAAAAATAAATTATTCCATCTCGGAGGCCGAGAGAACGCGTAGAAAATTTCGAGCGATAAGATCGAAAAAAATGTTTTCTTAAACATTCTAGTAGAAGTACGTTTTATTTTACATGGAAAAAATGTGAGGAAAAAGACAACAATTTAATCTTTATTTTGAAAAGCGATTAATACGAATTAAAGTATTTGTTTTAACTGATAAACACACTCTCGGAAATGGACATGTTCAAGAACAACTCACATTGCTAAATCTTAGTGTAGCCCCACTTACTGAGCTATGAGCAGGTCCAAAATTAGCGAGGTTTTTGGCTATTCTCATTGTTCAATGTCGAATATTTATTTATTTAGGATGCTCTCGATTTGTAATGCATGTGGAAACCCTGAGTGGTAATTTCCCGACCTAAAAAGATAAATTTGATGTAAAGATAGCTGGTGTAAATGGATTTTATCAAGGTTTTAAGTGAAATGAACGATTTAGCCAAGTCAAATATTAGCTCAGTTCCGTTGAGAGGGAAGACAAGAAGTTATATTGAAATAAATCGGTCATAACTTTAAAGTAAAATCAAAACTTGTAAAATTGCAAGGAAAGTTCTTGCAACATGCCTCAGTGAATGGGTGAGTGACTGAGTCAGTAAGTAAGCAAGTAAGTAAATTAGTTAGTTAGTTAGTTAGTTAGCTACTGAGCTAGCTAGATAGATAGGTAGTTTAATTGTTCCTTAATTAATAAAGTGATCAAATAGCGTATAGCAAAATGCTCAGCGTGGATTGCAGATTTATTGTCAAAATATTGAAAAGAGATAACGTTTGATTTATCATCCATAGATTATTCGTCATGATATATATCAATTTAGAAGTGCTCAAGTGACATCAGTCACGCACTGGCAAAAAACAATTTGAATTTTCCACGATCTTCTTCTATTTCAAACCTAACACACAGTACATGAGTTCAACAATTAACAACTCAACAGTCCTAATACCGAACCTGTCTGCAAAAATCTTAAAATCGTCGCAGTGTGTCAGTATAAATGTTGAAAGTCAACAGAGCGACACTAAACCATGCATAAGAGCCGAGAACACGATCGAATAATGTCAATATAGTCTTCACGTTTTTCCTACAGTTTAGGATAGCGTAATATAAACGGTAGTAGTTTCTTTTTAAACTTGACTCTCTCTGCTTATTAGGCCGTTGTAGATCAATACCGCCTCAACAAACGACTCTGAAGTATAGGCACTCACAAATACACATACAGCTGTTTCAAAACATGTTGTCTTGGGGCCTTGGTGCACACCCAAGTCAGAAAGGATTCGATCACCGAAGGACGAATACAAATTAATTCTAAATTTTGCGTACGAAAGTATACACTTGGACGATCAAATATCCTCCGACATCAAGACTGAATAGTCTTCTTGGATACTAGAGAATAAATGCATCATCCAAAAAAGCGTAGCGTGTACAAAATACGAGAGTAATGAGTATACAAATGCACGAAAGTACAATAAACGAGACAAACTTTTTTAAAACAGCTGTACATCCATATTTGCTTAATTTAAAGTTTGGCAAACTAACTACGGGCTGAGTATCTCGACCTAATTCCATTACACTGGCACACATTCAAACCACCACATACAAAATGCTTTACAATCTGAATATCTTGGCTTTCTTAAACAGAGCCGGAGTTAATAGCCCAAGACCAGTGCTCCCTGAACGCAATTGTTTGCATATATTTCAAGAATGTGACGGGTTGAAGATGATGAATTGACTAATGAATTTAACAGTTCTCGATCTTGAGAAGTTGACTTTCTACCTTATAAACAAACGCGTTCACAGCAAAATCACAAGCAATTTTTGCACGAAAAACTACGAACGCTGTGGTAGGATTAAACACGCGAAAATCTCTAATTTGATGTTTCTCGGAGGAAACCCAAAATATCTCTGGACTAACACAGAAAGAAAATTAACAGATTTTTACACCACACAATGTACTGAAGTAAGTGGAAGAATGCGATCACGAGGTCATGGGATTTAGACCAAGGTCCTGTCAATAATACAGTTTTGCCATGTGCGATTTTGTGTGGTGAGAAATTTTATTAAGAATTTGGGTGTGACAGCACAAGGGACCCCCTCGACGCTAACCGTTACAGCAGCCTATGCTTTATGCAACTAAACACAAGTTTATAAGAAAATACAAATCATGTATAGAAAACAAACGAATAACAATAGCAGGTAATTCAAATAAATATCTAAGTTAGTTGTAGAAAATCTTTAGAATAATTTAAATTTGCCTGCGTTTATTAGTTGACTTGACACCTTCTCGAAACAGATTGTTTTGTTATCAGTTGTGGGGGAGCAAAGACTCGGGCGCTTATGCACAGGGGTGGTTTAGATCCCCTGTTTTAATACCCATGTAGTTTCTTAGAGAATTTCTGCTTTTTGTATAGTAGTCGCGACTTTAAAAGAAGCTTTTGTAAAGGCTGTTGACATTGTTGGCTCAAAACAGAAACTTGAATAGAGTCTATGGAAAGATGTTGTACAAACTAAGGACTTAGAATATAAACAAAGTTGTTTTAATCGCTGTTTGTACTTTAAGTTGAATCGAAGGGACTCTGGTTTTTGTGTTGTTCCATTGGCTAAAACGTTTGCTTTCTTGATGGTTTGTGAAGTACATAAATAGAACGTGAAAATTGTCAGTAAAGAGACAGATTTTTACATAGTACTTGTTGCAAAGATGTCACTTTTTGTTTTTGCAATTAGAAATTTGAAACAAAACTAGCCTTTCAACTGCAATTAAATCCTACACTGAGTAATACTTCCCTCCGAAGACAGCGCTGCAGCACTGTAATTAATAATGACGAGCCGACCAGTTGATACGTGGGAAAATTTCGCAACTAAAAACAGTCAAAAAGAGAAATAATAACAAATTTCACAGCACAGAATTACAAAAAGACAAAAACTGAAAATGGGAAAAACCGGTAAAGTAAAGAAATTGAACAAATATTGTAGAAATTGCCCTCCCTCCCTGCCTGCCACCACCAGAACAAAATTGAAAAACGATCATTGGACAAAGTGTTTTTCCCTTAGCGTGATGGCCGTCATTGCCAGACAAACTTATTCAGTGGTGATGGAGGTCGATGGCATGCAATTCACAGGGAAGCCGAATATAGGTGAAATTCGAAAGGCTTTTAGGAAAACAAGACTGAGTTGGTCGTTTCCCTTTCTTTCGCTCAGTTAAGTTTTCTTTTCTTTTGTTGTCAGTGCAGTTTTTCATGAAGGTGTACAAACCGGTTAATTAATAATGCGTTGGTGTGCAAAGCTGGTTGTAACTCGACAAGATGAGTGAGCTGACGAGATTTCCCCCACCCTCTTATCCTAACACGTGTTCCTGGGCAACTCAGTCTCTGGAATGATCGTGCGGGTTTCTGTTTGTTTGTGCTCCGTTACGCAGGAAATAAGGCTCGTGAACTTGTGGATGGCTTTTTGATTTTCTTTTTAATCTTGTAAGACCTGTTTACTGTTTTGATTCTGGAACGCGATATGATCAATTAAAATGTCGATAAATTCTTTTGAGTTATAGACGTTGGTTTTCAAGGAAGCACGTTCAGCCTTAAGAATTTGAATGACTGTCTCGGTTAAAACAGGCCAAGTTGACTTGGTTCTTTTACAAAATTTATTTTGCCTTCTGTTTTACACATCTCCGCTGTGTGATGTATTCTGTAGTTTGTACTATATGATAAGTTGTTTCCCAAAATAATGATATCAGTAAATTTATAAAAATCAATAACTAAAAGTCAATTATGTTAATAATAATAATAATAATAATGACAACAATAAGTTGCAAGTCTTTCTTTAGACCACGAAAGGTTTCTTTAGATCTCGGGCTCCCATTGATAGCAGTCTTTGAGACTGAAGGGACTACCCTGTGCTGAATAAATAAAGGCGATTATAGTAACTATAATATTAATAAAACTGAATTTATGCGAGATTTTACAAGCACTCAGTTTAGGAAAATTTAAAAGCGTTGCTTAAGATCTATAAAGATAAGTTCTAGATCAAGACGAATAAATAAATATATACAGAAAATTGAAATTTACTTTCCGCAATGAAAACGTGCCTTAATATGCGTATAAAGTGGACAGCAACTACATAAATAGATTGGTCAATACAGCCATATAGTGGACCAGCTCACTTCCATAAACTTTGAACTTAATTTAACTGAACGTGCTTCAGTTAAGTTAAGGTTATTATTGCTGAAAGGCCTTCTCAAATCTTTTTGACTCAGTGTTGTTTAAGTCAACAAGCCAAGGCAAACAAAATAACTCCTAACCGTTTAATTTGATGTCATTTCATTTGCATTTGTTTGAGGCTACTGGTGCTCTTTCTAGCGGAAATTTAATAACGTACTGTCTCGAGAACGTAGCGTTGATGCCTTTGTTGTTATTTAATATTGCGTTCACCACTAGTTTTTGGAAAGTCGCCTACGAATCTTACCCAATGCCTTTACCCCTCAGTCCTACATGGCGCGCAGTTAGAGTGCATGAGCGTCTCCAATTCCTACCTTTTGTGGTCTAAAGAAAGACTTGCAACTCCAAGACGCTATTGATAATGTAAATCTATTTTGACCAATACAATAACTGAAGAAATTTATATAATCTCTCTTTCACAGGAAAATATTAACATTTTTCTTTGCGAGGTTAAGTGCTTGAACTAGGCATAATTTACTTAAGCCAACCTCGAACTGTCGCGTTTTGATAAAGTTTGTTTGCCCTGGTCTGCATACATCAATACGACTGAATCGGCAAACTTGCAAATTGACTTAATTAATAGCAACTAATAGTAATTAATGGTAGTCTTTGTTGCAGCAAGCAATGAATAAAGGATGCACGGTGTTGAAATGGTCTGGTCTTTTAATGATTGAGCAAATGCTTGCAGTTTTAAGTTTTCTTAATTCAGTTAAAATTTCTATTGTTCTAATTTACCTTCTGAAAGAAGTCTGCCTTCCTTGCTATTCATAAACAAAAAACTCGATATTTGCTTGAGCACCTTCACAGAGATTTGAAGCGTTAACTTCATTCGTGAGAGTTATTACCAGTAACCGGGAATTCCTTAACTACAAATGTTTTTGGCTGCTGAAGTCTTCAACTGTTTTGCTCAATTAAGGAAATTTTTAATTGGCCATTTGAAAGACCCAATTTCCGTAGAACACAAGACACTTCCGGACTCATTGGCGCGTTTGGAATGTTTTACGCTACAGACATATTTTGTTAAGTTATCGCTGCTTAATCAGATTACTCAAAGTTGAAAGTGTGTTGAAGAATCTAACCTGTCCTAGCTAAATGATCATAACAAATTTATCACTACCCACAATGACATATATGTTCTTGATGGAATGGAGTCTACAGACAAATTGGCAGTGCTTGTTTTGTAGTTTACACTTGGCGCAGAGCCAGACAGTGTTCAATGGGGAATTTATTCACTGTAAAACCGTAAAACCGATGTGATAAAGTTTGGGAATAATTGTTTTAGTATTAACCAAACAGGTGAAGAGCTTTTTTAAATATAATTTATTTCCATTTTTTGCAACAAAAAAAGTGAGCGAAAAAAAATAGCCTCAGTCTTACGCACGTCCATCTCTCTCGCGCGCGCTTGTTTCATGCATGAGTGACCGAAGTGAATAGCACAGGATATTCGATGTTTGATGAACCAATCAGAGCGCGCGAAAAGTGTTATTCACCTGTTTGGTTAATATTAACACTAACTAGTCTGTATGCGAATTCAAATAAACTACACTATATTTATTTTTCAAGACGGTGCACAAAATCGTGTCTGACTACTGACCTTAACGTGATGTCGTTTCCACGAACGAAAACAAAAATTTTGTGTAAATACGAAAATCATTATGAATAACTGTGAGCAATTTTTGCAAAGAAACAGTGAAGGGAACTAATATTAACCCTTTCATTCACGAAAGTGTCACATGACGAGTTGTTAATTTCTCATTACTTCTGTCCCTACATTTCCTACTAATATGTTGGGAGAATTTGACCGATTTCTTCTTGAGATTTTGGAGTGGATGATTAATTCAATCTCGATACTAATCTACTTATTTTATACCGATTATGTAAGGAGAAGATAGATATTGATAAGGTGAAATGTAATATACACAAAACGGGCAGGATATAAGAACTATAAGCTTAGTTGATTGCTTCATACAATCTTCATAGAATATTAGTTCACTAAATTTTATAGTTATTTTCTGCAAAACAAGATATCTCGTTAATTTATTTTGGATACTGGAAACAATGCTAAGTAGTTGGAATTACTTTCTGCTGCTACTGTAGTGAAACTATACTGCATCAGTGAGCTTAAGAAATATAGGGTTATATAACACGGCCATGCAGAAATACGTAGATACATTGCAGACACATACTCTTTTTTACAAACTAGAAAATGAAAGCGAGAATAGTAAAACAAAAACTGGTGCGTTGGGAAAAGTTTTATCAAGTACATATCTTGGTATATGATATTACACTCTTTTTCTATAAGAACGTTGAGGCTGAAAAAATGGCTACTCCAAATGTGGATATCGGGTGTACTAGTGACACTTGTACATCTTTCAAGAAAACAGTACTAGGAAAACAGTCACAAGTTGTTATATTTCCACCTTGGGTTGGCTTGTGTGAATGGAAAATAAAAATTTAACTATGTACCCAATGAAAAGAGTGTACCGCGGTACACATGCGTGTTCTCGCTTTTATTCCGGACCGCACTTAAGTCCTGGTAATTAACGGTTGGTAAAATAATAAACTTAACAAGAAAATGTTTAACTCATTTATCAACTCGTCCGAACTTTGTTGTACAATTTTTCATACCCGAAATCTTTCATTTGGGAAATATTTTATGTGTGTCTGAAATCTATGACTCTGAAGTGAAGGCAGAAAGATTTCTCTATTATCTTGTAGTTTAATAGTGCCTATAAGTTTACTGGAGAATTTCTGCAATCTAGAAACAAATATACTCAAGGATTTATGCTTTATAACTGCTAGGTTTATTAACATATTCACCTAATTTATCCTGTAAGTGTTGTGCCATCCTGAATGGCAAATATCTGTGGGTGCAACGGATAAAGGCACGTGCTGTTGAAGATGATCGATCTTTTATCGGACGCAGTATCAGTCATTTAAGAAACCGTCCTAAAAACCTAAACCCATTCTCATTTTGCGGCCAATCGGTGCCTTTATAGTTAAGTGGTGGTTTCTGGAACTGCTGAGCTTCGTTGACAGCACTCAATCTAGGAGTGACAGATTGTTGTTGCCTTTAAATCACCCACGTCGTTATGGTTATCTTTAGGCAAAAAAATATCAGCATAGAAATTAACCAGTGTTTAGGGTTAACTTGTTTTCACTTTGTCATGAGATTTTAGTTCGTCAGTCCTTCAAACTGTAAAAAGGATGTATACGCGTTTGGTCCAAAAGTACTGAGACATCCTTACAGGAACTAGAGTGTAACATTAATTTCGTTAATTAGCATTAGTTCAGTGTTAATCCGGGGATTAAAGCTTTTGATCAGAATCCCCATTCTGTACCAGAAGCAAGGTATATTTAAATAACTTTGACTGTCTGCACTACAGACTGACTGATTGCAATTGGTCAAATGCCCAATGCTTGCGCTTGCAAAATTGAGTAAATTAGCTCAATAACTGATCCTCCCCCAACCCCCCTCCCATCCTTCCTCCCCACCCCCCTTAAACCTCTTCCTTCGCTTTCTCCTCCCATTCATCTTATGATAAGTGCATAACAGCGTTAGCAATGTTGATAATAATGTGACATATCAAACACGAGAACGAATTCTGTAACATTTGATCACATATCAAATACTGCAATTCGAGAGATAGATTCCCTAGCCGAATTGAAGTTTAGAGAGAAAATTGACTTAATTATGTTTAACACGACCAGTGATGCTTGATCTGATTTCCAATTGCGTTCTGGTTATAATTTTCATTGTGTTTGCTTCGTAATTAAATTGTATTGAGCTTGCTGAGAATTTAATATTACTTTTGCTAGCACTGCCACCATTTTTATGGGCCTCACTTCTTTTAGAAGTCTCGTTAATGAATCATTATGCAAAATGGTAATTGAAGTAATTGAACCACATAAAAAGGAATTTAAAGAAAAACAGTTCTCTGTAGATTTTAAAATCCAGTTTTTTAGTAATCTATATGTATATGTTTATTACAACCCCGGAGTTATCGACTACTACAACGCTGTAGATGTTATGTTAAGAATCATTTTGCTACTAAAATTCGTAATGGTTTATATAGTCAGCCAGTCTCTTAAATATCCATCTTGACTGCGGTTGTCGTAAGCATTCCAAGAGAGCCATCATGAACTTAACTTAAAAACTTTGATGTGTTATAAGCCGATACGGTTAATCTTTTCTAATCGTTTAACCGGAATACCGATTATCTACAGGCGAAGTTAAGAACTTGGTAAATAGACGGTCTATCTAGGCATGGTTATGCGGTGTGTGATCAGTGACAGAGGAAGTGGGTTCAAAATCTGCTAAATGATTTTTTTTCTTTGATCTTTGTCCAGATAGTTCAGACTTAGGCCGGCTCAAGAAAGACTGACGCCAATCGCGTTCTAGTTGACAAATCAAGCTACCAGAAGACCACAAAATACTCATTTTTACTCATACATAAATTTTTGGAAACCAAGTTTACTTCAACTTTGCAAAACTTAAAGCTGAAATCGACACCACGTGCAGAAGGCTTCTTGAGTGAAACGAATG
>JANRMR010164207.1:1736-12321 GCA_025434825.1 Bergia sp. 'catenularis' | reverse complement strand
AGGGGTTCAAAAATTTATGACCGTTGGGAATCCTAAGTTCTTAGAAATCTTTACACCCTTAGATACCGGCCAAATCTCAAATTTAATTTTAATCCATTGTAAATGGCTTAGTTTTTAGCATTTCTTTTCTGTAACCTTATAAGCTAATAACCATGTGTATATTATTCAATTGTGAACTTAAGTTTTTCAAATTTTATAAAAAATTTGCCATTCAAGTATTTTAATAGAGTTATATTTATTATTATTTCTTATTTCTTATTAAGTTGAATTTGGAAAATCCACCCAAACTGACTGCACTTCCACATCATTATTAAAGAACAACATCTGGCTATTTGGGAGATCTTTCATTAATTTTCGTGTTGCAGTAACTAAAAGCACCAAAGTTTCTATATAGTACTAGCACATCATTCAAGCATAGATTGTACATCTTTATTGATTACAGGATTTCTGGCTCTTGCGATTGGTACCAAAACCTGCAGTCTAAACAAGTTTATACTAAACATGGCATCGTGTCTAGTAGACACGGAAGAGAAGTCGAACGGCACTAAACTCTCCAGGCTGCTAATTGACGGTGGTACAGAGGCTCTGCGGAGTACATTTAATACAATCCACCCTCCATCAACCCTCGCAGCTGTACTACATGCCCACCTGCCCACCCTGACCCATCTGCGTCACAAGAGAGTACTCAACAGCACCCAATGGGATAAGCTATTCCCACCCAGTGGAGCGGCCCCAGACTCCAAACGGTTTGATATAACCCTTCTGTACATTCTGCTGCGTGACATCTGTGGACTGATCCCACCAGCCACAGGCTGGGACAGGCTGCCACTAGCCACAGACACTACTATAGAGGCAAACCTGGCAAGAATTAAGTACTACAGGAATCAAGTGTACGGCCATGTTAGCAGTACTTCAGTAGAAGATGCTGAATTCGAAATGTACTGGAAAGAGATCTCGGATGCCATGATAGCTCTGGGGCTGGACCAGATTACCATCGAGTTGCTGAAGTCCTCACCGTTAGGCGCAGTTGACTATACGAAACTTCTCGAAGAATGGGCAATTGAGAGTCAAGCTGTGAAGGAAATGGCTGAAAACGCAAGAAAAGCGGCGTCGATTGCAACGGCAGAAACACGCAAAACAAGAAATTTAGCGGAAAAGACGATTAAAATTGTAGAAGAAATCAAGAGTGAGGCAGAGAGGACAGGTAGCACTGTTGAGAGCCTGAGAAATGAAGTCAGTGAGCTGAAACAAACCACGGTGCTAAAGAGCAACGAGTCCCTAAAGAACAGGAGTTCGAGTGTGTTGTCGAAACTTGCGAAATGTGACTTTACTGGTCACGTGAAAGCTCTGAGTAACTATCACTACCCAGGTACTCGGACGTGGCTTTTGAATGACCTTCAACAACTTGTTAGCAGTGAACAAGACCAGGTTGTCGTAGTGACCGCACGACCAGGAGTTGGCAAGTCTGTGTTTGCAGCTGTGACGTGTCAAACCATGCTCGAACAAGGTAAGCTTGCAGCTTGTCACTTTATCGAGCACAACAACTCACTGAGGAACAGCCCCAAACTCATTATTGAATCACTAGCAAGTCATCTCTGTGACAATATTTTCGGATTTCAACAGAAACTTGAAGAACGGCTTTCACGAAACGTGGGAAAGGAAGTTAACAGCATGAATTGTAAAGAACTTCTTACTTTATTGATTGAAGAACCAATGAATGTCATCGAGAAGCCTTCTAGCATTGCATTGATCGTTATTGATGCACTTGATGAAGTTGAGCAAAGCACTAAGGATGAATTCGTGAAAGCTCTTTTCAGTGTCATACCTAAACTTCCTAAGTGGGTGAAACTCGTGGTCACCACTCGTCCAACGCCTGGTGACATTCCAAAGCTGCCTTCTGTTACAGTTATTGATATTGAAAAGGGTCACACGAACAACATAAAAGATATTAAACTCTATTTACAGAATCACCTTCATCAGGTATATCAAGAAAAAACTGTAGAGGAACTGCAAACTGCAGCATCAACCCTTGCTAACATTTCCGATGGCATATTTTTGTTTGCGCATTTTGCTATCGATATCACTAAGCTAACTATGCCTAATTTTTCCCAAGTCCACAAACAGTTTCCAAATGGGATTTCGTCCGTGTATGGAGAGTACTTTAGCCGACTTGTGAAAGATCTTCCCATCGAAGAAGACAAGTTCTTTCACTTCCTCGAGGCTTTGGTTACGGCCGAGGGTCGTCTGCCAAAGACCTTAGCATTACAAATTCTTGAAGTCAGTGGTAGCTCGCGTCAAGTAAAGAAGTCAGCGCGTGAAGTGCTAAGGTGTTTATCACACTTATTCCCAGTACACAACGAACACGTCACCGTGTTTCACAAGTCTTTGTTAGAGTGGCTGTTGGGTAGTGAGCATGAAGAACACTGTTTTAGTGTACAGAAGAGCGATGGCCATCGTGTTCTAGCACCACTTTGCCTCCAACAATTGCTATCTATAAAAAATCACGAGAAATTCCCCCCTGCTGTTAACGACTGTGAGAGGTATGCTCTGAGGTTTGGGTTCCGTCATATGCTTGAGGCAGGAGGCTATGAGGAGCAGCTGAAGCAGTGCGCGACCAATCTTGAACTTCTATCAACTATGCTCATTTTTTCTTATTGTGGTGCGGTGTGGAGTTTGCTGGACGAATTAAGAAGCATTATAAAAGCTTTGAATTGGAATTCGCAACAACTAGAAGAGTTTATAACTGAAGTGACATACTTTCGTGATATAATTTGTAGTAATTTCCAGCAAGTAATTTTTCAGGCAGCAGCAAATTGCCCAGAAACAAATGAGTTGCGAAAGCAATCTTTGCAGCTCTTTAGTACACCAAAGTACAATCGTTTTCCATGGATTGAGTATATACAGCCAGGTTGGGAACTTCTGAAAGATGTGCGTTGGATCGATGACTTCAAGCTATCTTCAGGCACCAAGATAGCAATCTGCGTTGGAGAGGTGAGCGATAACCAATCGTTTGTCGCAACCTTCAGTACAGAAACAAGGAAGTGCATTGCTGATGCTGCAAGAGAAGAAGTTGCATTTCGTTGTGCCATTTCTCCCTTCGATGACTCCACGGTTGCTGCAATTACCACTGACAACGGGGTGAAAATAATTGATATCGATTCCCTTCAGACGCTGGAAGTATTCGAGGCTGAAAGTTTACCCTTCAGTTGTTGCTTCCTGTCTCTCGGTGCACAGGTGGCTGTGGGATACAGAGACTACGCAGTTCGTGTGTGGGATCTGAAAACTGCAACAATGAAGTCACAACTAGTTGGTCACACTGGTGTTGTCATCCTGTGTCTACCCTTGTCAGGTGATCGTCTACTGACTGGAGATTGGTGTGGCACCTTGATGTTATGGCAGTCACTTGGGCCAAGTCCCCGTGTCATCAAGCTGACGGATTGCTGCTGGAGCAGAGACTGGACCACCAACAAGGAAACGGCTGCAGTGTCACCTGACATGACCAAGATAGCTGCTTTGTGTCGCTCCAGGATCAGTCCATATCAAGGTTGTGTCGTAAACCTTTATTCTGCCGACGACGGTATGCTAGTGATGCAGTTAATGGAGGGAAACCGTTGTGCCGTTTCATTTGTTGACAACACACACGTTCTTTGTGCAGAAATCGGCGAGTTGCAGGTAATGAACATCGACAGCAAAGAGAGGCGACGCTTGTGTTGCCCACGAAAACTACGCCTGCGCAGCAACCCATACAGAGTTTCAACCTTGGAGTTTGTTGCCTGTTTTGGCAGTTCATCTCAAGATAAAGAAAAACTCTTGGGTTTTAAACTGCATAACATTATGTAATGTTTTTGAAAGACTTCCGATAGGACTGTCATCAGCAGTTTTAAAGCTCGGAGTTCGGTACAAATCCTAAACTTAAATTGACATACCCGGTACTTTCTGGCCATCGTAGTTGAAAATATTGCGAATAATTGTCAAAGTACTGTATTTCATTAGAAAAATATCATTATTAAGAAAAGCTTAACTGGGACTGCAGAGGGGGAGGGGCTGGGATCTTCATTTGTTTGTGCTTACATAAACTAAGAAACAAAGAGTTTGCTTCTTTCTCGTACATCATAACGAACTATCCTCTTCTGTAGCTGACTGCAGAAAAACACAGGTTATACGCAGAACGTACGAGAAGCTATTTGCTTTTTCCATTTTGTTTCCCTTGCGGAAAATAGTGCCCGGTTGTTCAAAGACTGGATAAAACTATCTATCGGATAAGCCTTTCGTAGCAGTAAAACTACTATTCACTTGACAGTAATCTAACGGATAAATGGTGGTTGCACAAAGCCTGAATAAGGCACGAATGACGATCCGTGGACGTTGAATAAACCGGTCTGTCCAGTGGCAGTGTGTCGTCAGCATTTTGCAGCGAAACAAGCATCATAGTTGTTTACAGATTTGAGAGTTTGTTTGTTTGTGAATGTTTTCTTGCGAGTTCAACATAGTTTAACTTCTTGCGGCTCAGTGAAAACGCAGATAGCGTTATCAACCGAGCTGACGCAAGTGAATACAATAGCGATTTATCCGCTAGACTTATCAAGTCTTTGAACAACCGGGCATGCGTGCAAATAGCTTCAAAAAGGTGTTTTATATGTATCAACACGCTCTAAAACGAAAACTACAAATATACCTTTACGGGCACGATGCCCAGATATTTAAACACCGTTAAGTAGCCATCGCTTGAATCACATTTCTCAAGTCAATACTGTCATGTTGTCTACTGCATGGGGGAGGTGGTAGGTCATCTTGTTGATGCCCAAAATTCTGGAACCATCGTGATCCCCTAAACACAAGTCAGGCTTTGAAACATACCAGCCCACCAAACTGTAATGCGAAAATTCCCGTCCACTAAACTTGGACAATAGCGGTGCTTTTCTAAATGTCACCCCAGTTAACTTCTACATGTTGAGTAGGTGTGTGGAAAAAAAAAGTAAGAGCACTTTATTTATTGAGGGTAACATATTTTACACGTAGTAATATTCTATGTGGCCCTCGCCACAACACCGGGATTACCCTACTCTTTCCGAGAAGTGTGCGGGTTCTTTTAAGACCCCTGAAATAACATTTCTGGAGACTGAACCAACTGCTTAACGTCCCTGTCCACGGATGGTGTGGCCAGATGTCACACAAAGTTCAACTCTCGACAAGGCCGGACAATCTAGTGACTCCAATAGTTGTATTGCTCTCTTCACCTGTTCTCATACCACCGATGACCACTCTTCTTCTTTCGTACCATTTTCCCTTTCCCAACCCTGTTACAAATCGGCCCTCCACTATGCCGCCCTCTATCATCTCTTCTCAACCAGCTTTCTTCCTCCACTCCACTCAGTCAGTCTGCCATCACCTCCTGTCCTGAACACTTCCCAGTCCCTTCTCTCAAGGCTAAACTGAGATGCTTTCGTCTTCACAAAAACTTTGACGGATTCGAAATAATTTATTAAATCGCCACTACAGTTTTTTTTGTTTTGCTCTACATTATAATGTATCCTATCATCTGCCTATCAGTAGAAAACGTTTTGGCAGAAATAAAAAAAAACCTTATTAATTTGATACCTGTATTACTATAATATGTATATTTTTTAAAAATGTGTTAATACTTTTAGCATTCCCGTCGGTTGTAGCAAATCGTCAAATATTTTTTTAAACCTATTATCATTGGTATAAATGGAAGATTAAAAAGGAACTTTAAATTCAAATGGTATGAAAAAGGCAAAAAGATATCACGATTATGGTGCAGTTATTCAGCAATTTTAAGCTTTCGTGTTAGCAATGAAAGAGCTTTCCCTCGCTTTAGAAACAATGGATGTTCACTTTCTATGCATGTAAGAAAAGGCAATCTTACAAATGAAACACGATGAAAGAGCTTTCGCTCGCTTTAGAAACAACAGCCTGCGTAGCTGGCGGTCTTGTGAGAAGACGGAAAATTCGATTTTCTGGCGCCATGTTGGACGAGTACAAAAGAAAAGACTGGGGAGAGGAGAAAAAATTGAATTGGGGGGAGGGGTGTTCTCACAAGACCGTCAGCTACGCAGGCTATAGAAACGATGGATGTTCACTTTCTATGCATGTAAGAAAGAGTAATCTTGCAAATGAAACACAAGGAAATAGCGTCTTAACCTTCCATGAGAACACGCATGTTTTTGGCAGTGGTCTGGAAGAAAACTTGGGTAAACACAAATATTTCAACGTTTCTATAGTGATTAGTTGCAGTTATACTGCTCCACAAACTTTGGTACTCTGGGGCCATAATACGGTTTCTCGCTTTAATTCAGGAAAATATTGTTCCACAGAATAACTTTGTGGTTCACAGCTGCGACGTGACCAAGTTCTTCAATTTCACCTGGTTAAACAAAGAAGAAGAAGGGTGAAATGAGAATATGAACAACCTGCTGCTCCAAGTAAAGCAAACTTGTTAGTCTGGTTTTCAAAAAAGACCTTGCAGTTCTTGATCCATATTCGTTAATTGACTTTGATATACACACGTGGGTAAGATGACTGACAAGTACATATACCATGCTTGTTCTAAAACCTAACCTGCTGAATTTCACTGAAATGTTATCATCGGCTTTAAAAAAGCTAATGCACCATAAAAACATGATAAACATGGGCCTTTTCTAAATGACAGAAAATAGCTAATTTCTTCCGATGCATAAGCTACTCAAATTCTGCTTGCAAGTTTTACAGGAACATGCAACTCTCGACCTAACAATGCAAGGCAGGACAAGGGACAAAGCCCAATTAAAACAACCTACTGTCAGTGAGTTCCTCATTTATTGCACTGGATCATCACTTTTATGGCTCCCCCAGCTCCTGTTCGCGATGTTTCGAATGCATCTACTGTCTTCTCCAGTTGGAAATGATGAGTGATGAGTGGTTTAACATTCACTGCCCCTGATGCTATCATTTCCAAGGCGGTGGGGTAACTGAAAATAACACGGGGTATGATTTAATACTAACCCACAATACGAAACTACAATAGATTCTCGTTATCCTTATTTATCCTGGTGAGTTTTAAAAGTCTGGTTGCCACACGATCGTTTGGATCGTCCTGATCGCTTAAATACAATTTGAAACGAAACCAAAATTTGATTGCATAAAGTCACAAGTTTTAGGGAAACTACTTACACCAAACATGAGTAAGACGTTGTAGCTTATCTGCTTTAAAAACTTTAGCAGCGATCAGGATTCAAAATGATCATACTCTAAGTGAAACGTCAGGTGATACTGAAGGTCTCGAGGTGCTAAAACTTCACCACTGAGATACTACCATGTTAAATACATTGAATTAATAGCTAAATAGAGCAATGTAGCTAACGTTTACAACGAAGGTTGACCGTACAGAAACTGTGGTCTCTACAGCTGAAGTGAAGAGTGAATGTCCGTTTTGAGGAGCGTCCATAATATTGCAGATGGCTTTTATGTAAAAGGGAAAATTTTGCAGAGTTCTCATGATGCGCTTGTTCAAGTGAGCAGACAGAGCTGTTCGTGTTATACGAGTGTAGTAGAAGAAGGCTTGTTGTAATCTGCGCAACGCAACGCAACGTAACGCAATATACACAAGTTGTGTATATTGCGTATAATGCGCAGTTTACAAATTTTCTTCTACGGCTTGAAAAACTACGCAACGCAAGGCAAGGCAATATTCCCATATTGCGTGCGCAGTTTACAAATTTGTAAACTGTGCAATATACCCAATATACACAATTAGCGAATATTGCCTTAACGTTGCGTTGCGTTGTGCAGATTATAACAGGCCGTAGAAGAAACATAAGAACAGAGAACGGTAAAGAGCTGGACAGTTTAACATGACAGATCACAGAACAACAAATATATCACAGCACAGAAAAATACGATACAATACGATACGATACAATACAGTACAATATCATACGGTAATTAATGAGAAACTACAATCATAAGACAGGCAAAAACAACAACCAGTACGATCAAGTAATCCAAATCCTTTCAACCTACCAGTTAACATATCTAAATATGCCTCTTATGTCCACCTCTCTGACCAGAGCATTGACCAATGGGATGGTAGCCTCGGTCTTCCCTGACATTCCCACAATCACGAGAACTCCCCCAGGTCTTGTGGCCTGCAAATGCATTGTAAAAAACCTTGTCTAAAACTGACTCTGCTTAAAGTTGCAAAAGTTTAGTCGTTAAGAGTAAACTTAGTTACTGCATCTATTTACAAACGGTCAAGAACTTACATTTAAAACGTCATTTCCACGTTCAATATCAGGCCCGTAGCCAGGAATTTTTGTGAGGGGGTGCGAGCCGACATCATAGCGGACTCGGAGGTATAAATTTTTTCATTAACACCCGAGATTGTAATTACCGTGAAGATTATAGAGATTGTTTTACAAGTTAAGTAAAAAGATTTTTTTGAAAAAATTGTGGGATGAACATGTCTTATTCGCAGGTTTGTTGTTACATTACTGTTTTTGGTGAAGTAAGTTTCAAATTATGAGTGTGTTTTCTTTACCAAAAAATACTGAATTGAAGTGATTATAATAAAGAAACACAGACATGCACTAGCTATTTGAAACTGTAGCAACGTACAAAATATAACAAGTGCACTCACGTAGATGCCTGTGCATATACTGGACTCAACCCCAGTGCACTCGATGGTCTTATCAGCAAGACCTAGCAGCCCTTTGATTTTCTCGGCTACCTCCCGGCCATCTCTACTTTCAACTTTGATTGTGTAATCAGCACCCATCTCCTTGGCCTTGGCCAGGCGGCCTTCATCTAAATCTTAACAATTTAAAGAAATATTGGAAAGTGGAATTTATGAAAAAATCTAGATAATGAAAAAACTTATGGAAACTTTCAACCAAATTTACATTTATAATCCCTTCTGAATTAGCAGTGCAACCAAGTTTTTGTGGTCAGAACAAGAAGTGTGCTTTACATTAAATTTTCTATATTCCTTAATTTCAGTATATTGGCTCCTGCTACTCAACAAGGGCACTTGTATAAACACACTTATTTTCCTAAGTGTGTACCAAAATAGCTTATAGTGTACAAGATTAATACTATTACACTTACAACTGCAAAAATTGTAGACAAGTAGACTTTGTTTACAGGCCAAATGGTAAAACAAGAAGCCCAACTCAACATAATGCAGGCCTCCTCAAATTCTTACTATTTATCAAGCGTGGAAATTTCATTTGCTTTGGTCAGGAGTTTGGCAAGTCTAGTGTAACATGAATTCCTTGAAATTTGTATTTGTTCATTAGTCACTGATTGTGCTCACTGCAAGTAATCCAGAGGGACATGAGTCATTTACACACACTCCCCTCCTCCATTCTTTTTCAAATTAATACTTACCAGTTATTGCCACCTTACTCGCCCCACAGGCCTTAGCAGTCAGGAGATTGACAAGTCCAATGGGCCCTGCAATGATGATATTATGTCATCGCTATAATGTGAATTAATACTGGGTAACAATTATACACGTACATCATGATATTATGTCATCGATATAATGTGAATTAATACTGGGTAACAATTATACACGTACATCATGATATTATGTCATCGATATAATGTGAATTAATACTGGGTAACAATTATACACGTACATCTTGTATAAACAGGACAAAGGGCTCTCCCCAGGCCTAAAACCTCATGAAGTACATCCTAACATTCAATAGATGCAATTGTCAGATTCTTGAGCTTCACTGTAAAGTTCATCATTGAAAAATTCTTTCAGTCCTTTATAACTATTACTATTTTTGTTATAATTAATAATTATATAAATTGTGATAATTAACCACAATATGTACAATTTATTGAACATATTTGAAATAAACAAGGCACATAGAAGCATACAGTATTTTTAAACAAGAAGATCTGCCAAGAATAGGCAAAGCTCAGTCAGTTGCTTTTTTCAGCTCTCAAGTTCAAAGCTTAAAATCAAAAGTTGCAACCACAAGATTGTAAGAAATAAACTTAATTAGTACAAGAACAATAGTTGAGTGATGACTGCCAGTTCTAGTTTGAGCTAATTCCGCAGTACATTGTAGGCTTCCAACTACACTTATTAATTACCATAAAACTGTGGTTACTCAGCTGTAATACTTCCCAATCTAATTCTTGTGCAATCACTTTGGACTGTAATTTTCAAAATCCCACTTCAGATTTTGATTTCTGAGATGACAATCTCACAGATTTAAGAGTCACCTCACAATGTGTTTCTCCTCAACCATTTTTTGTGCACCAGTATCTTGTTCTCATACTTTTTCACTAACTGAGCTGAGGTAAACTTTCCATATTTTCAAGTTTATAATCCCATACATTACAGAGTTTAAGCCATCACTTCAACTTTGAGCTAACTTAATAACTGTATATAATTGCTCTCAAACATTTTGACTGAAGTCTATCCATATATTACATCCATATTTTCAAATTCACATCCAACTGTACACATTGCAGGCAGCATGCCTTTCATTAAACTTAATGCAGATACTTAATTTCCTAATGTGTACTGGAAATTAGAAAAAGGGTTTGTGTAGTTACAATCAAGATT
>JANRMR010164096.1:0-12322 GCA_025434825.1 Bergia sp. 'catenularis' | reverse complement strand
CTCAAGGACACAACACAGTGGTCAGGCCGGGGTTCGAACTCACGACCTTCAGGTTACGAGTCAGACACGCTAACCACACGACCGCTGCGTCACTCCCAGGTTCCAGCATAATGAGTTATGGTATTCAAAACAATTAATACCGAGCTAACAAGTGTTGCCTAACCGGAGGATGCAGCCACCTTTTTGTCACTTTCAGGAAATTTTCACAAGGCAGCCATCTTCTTTAACTCGTTCTGCATAAACTCAAAACTAAATGGTAGACTGTCGCCTCCTGTACACAAAATCAGGCTGATCTGCGGGATTAAAGTCATCGAACACAATTTCACACGTGGGCGCTAGTTCGTCCTCAAAATGAACACTTCGTGTGCTCATGTCAGAAGACATCCGGGAAACTGATGGCCTTGTGGTATGCAAGACACCAGCAAAATTATGTTTAGAATCAAAGCTAGAATTTGGTAGTCGAGCAGTCGGCCTAGTATGTGGTAATCCGTTTGTGTTTTGTTCTAAGGCAAAACGCAGAATATTACTATTCTTTGACCGCAAAGGGAGTTCACTATTCTTTGTCCAGGATTTCTGTCGATGCTTGACCTCAGGACTTGGGGCGCCATCTATGATTGTGTACTGACTGCCTTGTTCACTGCGCACGTAATCATCGCAGTCGCTGTTGACATCAGCCACGATAGAGGTTTCACTTGCAAGGTTAAAATCGTCCTTACGAAATACTGATAGCTTGCGTCTCCGCTGCATAGCGCCATTCTGATTGGCTATTTCAGTGTTAGTGCCATTCGAGGATGAGCTGAACACTGACACGGTTGACCGCTGACTTACACGACTGACCTTTCGAAGCTCTATTCGGATATTATCATCTATTGTACCCAGACTTGTTTTGCCATGCGCAACGTTCTTCTCCGGGCGAAAAAGGATGATATAGACCTTGGGGACAAAAATACAGCCTAGAGTAACAGTATCAGCAAGAAGCAGAAAATAGCTGACTAAGATATCTTTATAGAAACCGCGAGTTCCGTAGTAAGAGAGAAAAAACACGATTACATCTGTGGTTATCGTCATCATGTTGAATGCAATGAATCGAGCCTCGTTGTAATTTCCTGGAACTTTGCGGGTGAGGTAGGCCTGGTACGTGCACACCAGCACGATACCAGAATTGTATGTCCACCACATGGCCATGTGATAATCAGCATATGTGGCGTAAAACGTACACTGAATAAAAGCCTGGTTTGCATGCTTAATGTAGAGGGTTTCCTGGAGTTTTCCGCCCGCAGCGGTGAGAACAATTATGGTGCAGATCACGACCTCAACGCCTACCAGAAAGCTGATAAACAACAGCATCCACTGGTCGGACAGACATCTGGGAGTCCCTAAAAGACAATACATAATTCGTGTGAGATTTAAGGAATGTACCGTTAAAGAAAATGTATGTGGGAAAACCCAGGGGGAAATGTATCAAAGATTGCATGCAAATGATGCTTCCATCCTCCTCTCCCCCACCCCAAAATCAAATGATCGGCTTCCCAGTTTTGGCTTGAAAGTCAGTACAAGTGAACACAAGATTTGACTTAGTTTTAAGCTTCTGTCCAAACCTGCCAGGGCTCGGATTGGGAGGCCAAATGGATTCGTTAATTCGTTTCGCAACTCAGCAAATAAGAAATTACAAAGAAACTCAAATACACCAACTTGTGTCCAAATTTAAGTTTGTTCCAAATCGTCCGGTCCCTGAAGGTCAGCGGAAATCTAAGCAAGTTAACTAGTTGGTTCGACTTCGATTATCGTTTGTTTTGGCTAGCGCTATTCTTACCAAATATAATAAAGATAGTATAAGTTGGCCTTGCCCGTATGGTATCAAATTCTTGTCTCTCTTATTGTATTACCCTTTCTCATGGCTTTCTTGCTGAAGATCCTGTGTATTCGGTTGGTCTTAGTTAACAGAGTTCCCACCAGCAGACTGAAGCTGATACTGACCAAATATAGCACTACTCTGCACACAGTCTCAGTTTTACGTGAGAATATCAAAATGGCGGTTGCGTAACCCAGGGCGATACCGAATAGTAACACACAAGAGAGGAGGCGGCTCGAGGCCCGGACCACGTGCGAGTCCCAGTACATGTAGAATACGGCAGACACGAAGATCACCTGGTGAAGTTCATACACCAGAAAAAAAAATAAATTTATGGAGTTAAGATATATAGGTGCCCAAACATTAAGTAAGTATTATCTGTATTGATTCACTCGGTAACTATTTTTCTCATACTCTGACCCTATAAATGTTTCCGATTAACAAGTGGCAGTCTGACTCGACAAGTTAATACTATTTTCAGATTGCCAGTGTCACTTTTCTTCTCTTTTGGTCTCAATATATTTAATTGCACATTGAAAGCGTAAGATACGAAATAAACTGTTGTTTTTGTTGTTGTTGTTATATGGGACAGGCTCTTGTTAGCCTCCTCCTCCGCAGGCAACTCTTTAATATGGATATGGCAAATGATGGTTAATAAGGGTTCATGTATGGTTAATGAGGGTGAAGGATGGAGGAGTAATGAGAAGAGAATGAGGTGAAAGAGGAGGGGGAAGAAAATAAGGGAAAGAGACTCCCTCCCTTTTTCCTTGCCTCAGTCCCCGACTCGCGCCCTTCGGCCCCTCGATCCTTAGTGCTTCTGAGTTGCCTGCGGAGGAGGCTAGGCTCTCGTGACGGTACAAAAAGCAAATAGCAAAATGGCCCCTTTATTCATGTTATGCGCCCGTCAATGTTAAGCCCCAGGGGGGGAGAGGGGGGGGGGGGAAGGGTACCTACGGGAAATTGAATCGGTGAGCTTTCCCCAGGGTAGGGATTTTGACACTTGGGTGCTGCCTCAGGGTCCAAAATTTGATACTAAGACCTGTCTCTGACAGAAAAAAAGTTACCAAAGGGCTGGACGGGAGAATACTTGGTCGGCTTAAAAATACACAAGGTCCGTACTCCCTGACCGAGACACAGCCCGACAGACCTTTCTCAGTCATTATATATATTTTTAATATGACCTTAGTTACAGATTTGTAAAGTTTACAATTTACCCTTTAAAGTATACCCTTTGTTGTAATCACATCATTCCGTACTCTGCACTGTGTGCAGAGTAGTGCTATATATATTTAGTATTAATCAGTACTTAACCCACGTGCCTGCGTTATTACTTAATTCAGTTATTTGTACTTACTGCTTATTCAAATCGTACTTTCTAGTCTATTCGTTACCTCAATTTATTGTAGTTTTGTATTAGTTTTTATAATATGTTTAATTGAATTACTACCCGCCTAGATTAGCGCACTTGCCATTTGCGGGTGGTACTTTTTTGTAATTCTATTTAATGATCTCTCAATAAACTCAATCAAACTCAATCGGAAAATCATCGGAATTCTTCATAAAATTGCGAAAAGTGCTCTAAGCCTTCCGAGACAAATTTTGGGTTAATACAGATTATTCAGAAAATCTGCTGAAATCTTTGGAAGTGTTCAAAATGTAACATCAATACGGACATTTTAAAAAAAACCCACTCAACTGATTAACAGCCCGGAGGGGGGAGGGGGGGAGGGGGTACTCCTCAAACCTTTTGGTGGGGGTGTGCGGTGTGCTTCGTAAAATCTTGACCCGTTTTCAAACCAAATAATGCGAGTTTCCCAACCAATTTCAGACCTTATGATAAAATTGATACCCGTTTTCAGGGAATGCAAACTTTCATACGCCACATTTCCACATTTCCAAAACAATACCGAATTTCAGACCAAAATGTCAAAATCTATAACCAATTTTACACCGAAATGTCAAAATCTGTAACCAATTTCAGACCGAAATGTCAAAATCCATACCCAGTTCCAGACCGAAATATCAAAATCTATACCCAGTTTCAGACCAAAATGTCAAAATCTATACCCAGTTTCAGACCAAAATGTCAATTTCAGACCAAAACAGCTCGAAAACTTTACCTTTTGGCGCTGCACAACTCATGTGAGGTAGTACCCTCCCCTCCCCTCCCCTCCCCGTATTAACAGTGACAGCAATGTTAGTGAATAATAAAGCAAAAAACTGTAGTAGACAAGGAGAGTAAAAGATAAAACTAAACAAAACTGCAGAATTAATTTGAGGTTGTACTATCGGTTTAACCCATTAATTTTAATAAAACGTTATTTCAGCTGGAACTCTGGACTTATTCGAAGGAAAAATACTTGAAAGAAACGTTACCACTAGAATTCCTATTGATCCAACGGATGTCACTATCACACCAAGAGCGTCACTAAATTGGACAGCAGTCGGTACCACGGGCTCACACTTTGTATGGTTCTGATTGGCCCAGTAGTGCTCCGGGCATTTCTGGCAGGACCTATTCACGGGTCTGTAAGAGACTTCGTTGTCACCACACGGCACACAAACCCAACAGCACGCCTTTTGAAGTGTACGAAAGAAATATCGCATTCATTACTAAAGCTGCCGTAGCAAGCGTATACGAAGCTAACTAGATCATAATCGTTATCAACCACTAATAGTTATTGCCAACTACTAGTAAATTGAATGATTCAAAACTGTTAGTATATGATATACGGGGCGTAGCTGGCCAATTTTGATTTGTAAGCCCGTTCCAAACTTCGCGAGAGCAGCGGGGAAGAAGGGTAAAGGATTGGCTTGTGTATAATAAAGAAATTCATACTTTGTTGCAACTTCTACAAATCACGAGAAAATTAAATGTATGGGAAAAAATGTTCGGATAATAAATATGTCACAAAAAGTTTGTAAGCCCGGGTTTACTGGCTTAAAAGCAGCTACGCGCCTGATATACATTTGTTTTTCTGTAGGACTGTCCATATTTTGGGCACGTGTAGAAGCTAAACATTCTTAATTGTTTTTTATGGTTTTGGCGTCGAATTTTCCCGGTGTTTGACTGTTAGAGTCATTTTTGAGTCGTTTAATTATTTTATTTGTGAATCAAACCGTGTGCGCATACGTTTAAGGTATGTTCTCAATATCTAACTGACTTTCTATTTACATATATGCAATCATACTCATTGCTCTGTAATCAAGACTTGACATGCTTGATAAACGACGATTTACTACACCGACTTTTAAAACTGTACTGCTCTCTCGTAAGAATTTTGTAAAGGTAATTTCCAGTTTTCAAATTCATAAAAAAAACAGGACACGTTGTTAGTTTCATCTAAGACTAAAACCCGGCGCACACTAGAGCTATCTGCTTAGCAAAACTTCATTCGTGACTGATTCCGTAGGTGTACGGGGTGATTTCGTAAGCTTTTTGTCACTCGTGACGTGAAAGACAAATATCCAACGTGTTGAATATTTTTTGTCACGAGTGAAAAATTTCCCGTGTGTGCGCCGGAGTTTTTAATTATAAAAAAGATTTTACAAAAAAGAGAGCATAGCTTATCAACGTACACATATATTTATATTTTGTTTCAACGCCTACATTTGTGTTAAAATGTTCGTGATCAAACAAGCAAGCACTTCAAACAAGTGTCACGTAATGTAACTCAAGCAAGTCTCACGTTTCGCTTACCTGATGCTCATTTGTGGAAGCCATGCGATATCCAGGATGACATGTTTTTCCACATACAGACTCTGGTTCTCTCTCCGTCCAGTTCAACGCTCGTCTCCAGTGCTCTCGCAAGAGAGTCACATTCAGGTCAAGAAAGGACGAGTTGGAAGGTAAGATGGACTCGTTCGAAGTATTAGAAATCCAGCTACCAACTGATTCAAACAGCCCTGAGTTTTTGTTAAGGATTGTGATGTCATACGCCCCGAGACTGTTGCCCTTTGAATCAAAGAAGACCCACTCTCGAGAGTATCCACGGAATTTAACAGATTGGATAGCTTTCAAAAGTCTGTGGCCGTCCCTGCGGACAAAACATCAAGTCAAATGTTTAGGAACTCAAAAAGGATCTGAAAATTATTATTTTAGGTGGAGATGTTGCATGGAATTGAATTGTCCCTCCTCAGCAATTCTAGTCGTTGGAAAAAAGCGGAAAATAGCGAGCCAAGTTAGCGATGTTGAAATGCAACAAATTCCATCATACGACCTTGGTGTTTTTGATTTTCTGGAGGGTACACTGACGTGACAATGATGGAGAGAGTGCAGTAGTGTGACAATGATGTAGAGTACGGTGATGTGACAGTGATGGAATGTACATTGATGAGACAATGATGGAGAGTACGGTGATGTGACAATGATGTAAGTACAGTGATGTGACAATGACGGAGAGTACAGTAATGTGACAATGATGTAGAGTACAGTAATGTGACAATGATGGTGAGTACGGTGATGTGACAGTGATGGAGAGTATGGTGATGTGACAATGATTGAAAGTACAGTGATGTGATAATGATGGTGAGTATGGTGATGTGACAATGATGGTGAATACGGTGATGTGACAATGATGGAGAGTATGGTGATGTGACAATGACTGAGAGTACAGTAATTGAAAATACAGTGATCTGACAATGATGGTGAATACGGTGATGTGACAATGACGGAGAGTACAGTGATGTGACAATGATTGAGAGTATGGTGATGTGACAATGATTGAGAGTATGGTGATGTGACAATGACTGAGAGTACAGTAATTGAAAATACAATGATCTGACAATGACGGTGAATAGGTGATGTGACAATGATGGAGAGTACAGTGATGTGACAATGATTGAGAGTATGGTGATGTGACAACGATTGAGAGTACAGTAATTGAAAATACAGTGATGTGACAATGATGGTGAGTACGGTGATGTGACAATGATAGAGAGTACAGTAATGTAACAATGATGGAGAGTACAGTGATGTGACAATGATGGTGAGTACAGTAATGTGACAACGATGGACAGTACGGTGATGTGACAATGATGGAGAGTACAGTGATGTGACAATGATGGAGAGTACAGTAATGTGACAATGATTGAGAGTACAGTGATGTGACAATGACGGAGAGTACAGTGATGTGACAATGATGGAGAGTACAGTGATGTGGCAATGATGGAGAGTACAGTGATGTGGCAATGATGGTGAGTACGGTGATGTGACGATGATGGACAGTACAGTGATGTGGCAATGATGGAGAGTACGGTGATGTGACAGGAATTGAGAACACAGTGATGTGACAGTGGTGAAGAAAACAGTGATGTAACAATGGTAGAGAGTACAGTGATGTCACAACGATGGAGAGAGTATAGTGATGTGACAACAACGATGGAGAGAGTACAGTAATGTTACAACGATGGAAAGCACAGTGATGTCACAACAGTGGCAACTGGCAGCAATATTAACACTAGCAGTAGACGGTGCTATGAGAGCGTTTACGCATATTGTTGTTCCACTGATGTGCTCATCGTTGTCACAGCACTGCCAGTTGCCATCAACTGATGTCACATTAGTGTCACAATCAGCGTCACACTAGTAAGTTTTACTCTCCATCGTTATCAAAACACTGTCACATTCTCGCAGTGATCCCATACTTGCCTGTTTATTCTAGTAAACTCAGCGGGTGTCACTTTGCAGCCTCGTTTTGAAGTGCAGCCGAGAACGTGATGTAAGCCGTGAGCTACAGCATAAACGGCATCCAGAAGATACGGGATGTATGGTGTCATTTGCAGATTTACCGTCTTGTTGCCAAGGGGACGCAGTTTGTACTGGCGATATTCATCTAGCCACGCATGCGTGTGAATGCCATTCTTAAAGTGATTATCAAAATTTCTGCGGCAAATAATGAATAAGTTAATTTTGAACTTAACGACAGTACCTTCATTAATTACAAGAAAAAATCTCCCAACTTCAACTTTCAGCCCGAAAAAACTAGCGACAAAAAGGTACAACCCTTTCAAAAAATTGAAGATGTTATTAAAGATTCCTATTTGTGCTGATCTTTAGCTGTTGAAAATTGGACTAGGAAATTATGCATTTGAAGATATATGTGTTGTGTCATAAGACTGTCATAGTATTGACATGCAACACATGTCGATCAACTGACATGTTTGTGATAGAACACAGGAATCAGTTTTGTTTAAACTAAAAATATCAGTTCCAAAACGTAAAAAAATTAGAATATTCTATTTAGGAAATAGTTATATAGTTGGTTCTATCCATCAGTATTTGCTATAAACCTCTTAGCCAATCTTTTTTATATCTGTTTGTAACTGATATTTTATATAATATGAAAAACAAATTTTGTGGAATTCTTCTAACACAAGAAGTAGTTTTTCTTGCAATAGTTTTACTTGTTGTGGAAGATAGCAAGGCATTGCGAGTTGCATTGTTGTAGATGGTCAAACGCGGAGTTCGCAATTTCGAAACTTGCAACGCAATTTCACTTTAAAATCATCTTGACGCACTCGATTGTTGCAAAATGCTCAACTTACGGTATTCTAAAATTGCATAGCAAGTTACGAAATATATCCAGTTAAACTTTGTTGCAATATCGTTCGCAAAATACTGTAAATGTATATAATATTAGTATAGGTAATAGCATGATTTGTAGTTGTATTTGGCATAAATACCACCAGTGACATTTAACAACTTTGAAATATCATGAGTGATATTTATGCCAAATGCCACATACAAATCATGCTATTATTTGCTTATACTAATACCTGAAAAACTTCTGCAACAGCATGTTTATTTTGTCTCGCACATTTGAATGGGTTTGTCATTTTCACATGTAGGTATTTCAAAATTACGCTGAAATACCACTGCTCTCGACCAATCAGATTGCAGAAATTTCTCAGGTAATGGTATAACATATAAAATTATATATATAATACACATACATAATCTTTACAGTTTCAAAGCAAATCAATTTAAGAGAAGCCAATGGACTGACAACAGATTTTACAATATGCCAATCATTACTGTTGAAGTTTGCTCTGTATAATTTAAGTTCAAGGTCTGATTCAATATTAATTTTATAAACTAAGCCTATTACTAGTATTAGATTGATATACGGTTTGTCATGCACTTGCAAGCGGTTGGCGCTACTGTTGAAAATTAACATCAATGTGTTATCGAATCGAAAGTTTTAATGTGTATAAATATGAAGTTTAATACCATAAAGATATCTTTGCCTGTAATTTGCTATATAAATTATATAAAAACTATTGCCAATTATTGTAATATTTGCTGTTGCTTTAATTTTAACATAATTATTTTAAAATAGGGACATTTTGGGAAGCAATTGCTAGAAGCTGCTCCGCTAACACCTTTTAATTTTATAACAGAACATTTAATTATTCTATTTATTTCCTTCTCGAGTTTCGTTAACTTTCTACTCTTTCCGACTGACTTGATCAATTCCTGTCAATATCCCCACCTCTGTTACTGTTCGGTAAAATTCACTCACCTTTTTAGAGTCTGTTGACTTTGAATTTTGGGTGTCACGCCTACAAGTCGAAGTAACAAATTTTGCGAGAGTTGAACACTTTTCAGGTCTCCAACCAAATAATCGGTTCCAATAAACACATACTCCATCATTCTATGAGCTTCAAACTCGGCCAAAATCAGTTTCGCGTCCTCGACAGTTGTAAACAAAAGAACGGCTTTTGCACTTGGTTTTGCTTTCACAGTTTTAAGTATCTCTTCAAGCTTCTTTCTCTTCGAGTGAATTGTAAACGATCTCTTCACTGCGAGACAAATGTTATCGGTTGCAGGCAAAGACTTCCGAACGTCGTCAAACGTTTCCATAGCTGAGCGGCCATAGTCAGTGTCGGAATAAAGTGCACTAACAAAATTCCACCTCAGCGCTTGCAGCAGATGGACAATTGCCATTGCCATCTGGGAATCGGAGGACACTGTTCGAAGAAAGTATTTGAAGCGGATTCGATTACTGAGCAGACGGCTTGAGGCCGAAAAACTCACCACTGGCACGTAGAAAAGCCCGGCCAGATTTGTTACTGCCATTGCGACGTCACTGCTTTCTGGTCCAATTATTGCTATAGTTGGAGAAACAGCCGACTCTTTTACCGGGCAGTCGGGGTTTCTGATATTGCTTTTTATGAAGCTAAAGTTGAGGGATTTGCGAATGGCATTGTCGACACAGCTACATGTGTCTTCTATGTTGACGCCGAGGCGAACTCCGGGGAGGAGGTTCTTGTCTTGGTTGATCTCGTGAACTGCATACAGCATTGCTTCCATGTTGAGAAAGCCTTCCAAATTGAATTTACCATTGCATTTGGCCGAGGTTGTGATATTTGTAGATGCGTAGTGGACAGGGAACAAGCCGCCGATTATAAATGTACCGTTAAAAAATATACCAGGATCAGTTTCCTTCGACACAGTTGCATTTCCATTACAAAAAACTGTTATCACGTGAAATATCGTTGATAACGCCAAAGCGTTAACCTGGTGTTTGGCCATAACGTCGCTCAATTTCACTTTAGCGTTAAAACATATAACTTAAATGTTTTTAAGGCATTGTAGTTGGATGTAGCCTCATAACTTGAGATAGTTCAATTTTATAAACAACGTATTTTAAGACGAAAATGACTCAATCCTGACAGAAACAAGCAGGTGCGATGTTACAGCTGTCCAGTTCAAATAATCGCAACTTACTGAACTAGAATCTGCATTAGTTTCTAACTCTCGATTGGACCATTTCGGCACTTGTGAATTAAATATTCTTTGAACATGTCAGTTTAGAGAACTATTTGCTTTTACTGTCACCTAAATCTGATGAAAATTTAGTTTGTTTTTGAAGGAATTGAGAAACTCATGTCACCAAATTGAGGTAGCTGTCACTGGCTTCACTTAAGGATTAAAAATTTTAAAAAAAGCTGGATGTGTGGTGTTTGCTTTGCCTTAAGTTAAAATTCGGTTTTTAATAAAGAGACTGTCTGCAGTTTTGCTTAACGAATTAAAATATTGAAATGGTCTTTAGAGTTTAAGCTAGGATAGGAAAATTTTGGTTGAAATTTGTTTGTTTTTGTCCTCAAGTTGTTTTTCTTAGTTTTTGTGAGCCCAGTGGTAAACTATAGAGATCTATGTCATTAAATTTTATTTTCAAATCTACAGATATTTTAATTTCAGTTGATTCTAAGCAAATTCAAGTGCAAATGATCGTTTACATAATCGTTTTACACGCAGGTGAAATGACATATTTTTTAACGTTAATCTTTTTTTATATCTTAAGGCAAACTAAATCAGCCTCTTGCAAAGTGATATCTACATGTAATTCTTGCAGCTGATGCAATACAAGGCAAGTTGAAACTGATTTTATACATCCAAATTGCTCGCAAGACATAAAAGCACTCCGGTTTTAAATGAGAATGAAATATACGTTTATTCCTGAATGTTTTGCAAACAAACAACATCAAACAGGTCCGGTTGAGGTTTAGCAATTTTCCTATTCCGCAGGAGCGGTATGAAAACATCATAAGATTTTGAAACATTTGATATAATGAATTATTCTCAGACCACTTGCGAAAGTCTTTTCTGGTTTTCGTAATTTCGTTGGGTTATTTATTCAAAATATTTACGTTTTAAAAGTTACACCAAAATTTTATACCGCTAAACCTTAATCGAACCGCATATACAGTTTTAATATAATTGGTTATTTAATAACAATATTATTGTACCTTCGCCGAATTTGGAATGCAATCAGTCTTATCTGTTGCTGTGAAATTCTTGGAATTAATTGTTTTAAACCAAAATTGTTGATGAAAGATGTTAATACAACCATTCCCTCAACCTGTCTGAGCCCAGTTGTTTGAGAGAGCTTAGTGCTAACACGGGATCAAAACTTCAACCGACAATTGGGTTTGCTGCTTATATAGACGTTTCCTTGTGTTCTGAGCATACATTTCGAGTTTATGTAACTAGGTTTCCAAGATCTGTTTCAACAATATTTTATAAGAACCAGATCAGCTACATATTCCTTGAAAAAGAAAATTAATTAAGAGTCGCAAAGCAATGATGAATCATGCAAGCTGATTGGCTAACACCGAATGAGAAAGTGTTTTTAAAACATGGAATTTGCACAAGTTCCTTTTCATACTAGCAATTGTCACTTTTCTTTCGTGTTCGATAAACGACAGCTTTTCGTTTCAGCTTAAGTTTGTTTATTGGGTAACTAGACAAGCATATGAGAATTCAACTGATATAATGTCAAATGTCATACCTTCTCTCCAGGAATATGATGTTTGAAGAAAACAACAAAATAAATCCGAGGTTAACCGTTGGTTTTTCAACCGGCTGCCAAATAACTGACAAACCTTCCTTGTTCGAGAAACAATCGCAAAGAACAAGTAACAGAAAACTGCGGCTCTTAGTCACTTTGTAAACGAAACTGAGCA
>JANRMR010163874.1:0-12325 GCA_025434825.1 Bergia sp. 'catenularis' | reverse complement strand
GAGTTTGTCACATTCTTTTGCCTTCCAGTTTGGCGAATTTTGTACCATGTGATCTCTAGCTGCAAAGGGCCTATTTGATATCTTCACACTTAAAGAGAATAATGATTTTTTCACTGCGCGCGTACCACTTTTAGAAATAGAGAAATCCTGATATTTTATCTTTATTATTTGACAGTATGCTTATGAGTCATTTGTAAAAACTGACATTGGAAATTCGTTATTGCCGCACATCAGTACAAAACTTATTGTAAGTAATATTTCACTCGATAGTTCTTTTTATGAACCGTACTACTCATCACCTCAATAGCCTTCTCCACAGTGGCCGCTCTCAATGAACCCTGCTCGTCTGAAGTCAACAACTTGAAGTTCACACCGGCAATAACTGCCGCCTTCTCGAATGATGAGTGAGCCTATTTGATATCTTCACACTTAAAGAGAATAATGATTTTTTCACTGCGCGCGTACCACTTTTAGAAATAGAGAAATCCTGATATTTTATCTTTATTATTTGACAGTATGCTTATGAGTCATTTGTAAAAACTGACATTGGAAATTCGTTATTGCCGCACATCAGTACAAAACTTATTGTAAGTAATATTTCACTCGATAGTTCTTTTTATGAACCGTACTACTCATCACCTCAATAGCCTTCTCCACAGTGGCCGCTCTCAATGAACCCTGCTCGTCTGAAGTCAACAACTTGAAGTTCACACCGGCAATAACTGCCGCCTTCTCGAATGATGAGTGAACCTGGAATGTGAATACTCAAATTTATCATGTATTTTTAATGACGCAATCGGCCAGAGATATCAACTTCTCACGCATTAGGGAGTCATCTCACGCTCTCATGCTTTGCTGAGAAAATCTCACGCGCATTCTGCACCCTGGGGAGGGGGACTCCCAACTTTGGAGGGCGGGGATGCTCGTCGGGAAATTTCAACTGAACCCCTAAAAGGTACCATTCTGGGCGTGACTCAAACGGATTTTTACCCCAAGAGGTACCAGTCAAATTATACATGTAGTTATAATCAAAGGCCGACTAAATAGATTGTCAATGCTACACTTTTTATCGTGGTTGTATTATCATAAACTTCCGATGGTCATTCTAAAAATTTATTCAGTTCCTGTATTTTTGTCACTAGGAAACCTCTAAAAGATACCGCGTTGTCTGCAAATGTCAAGATTTTGTCTTCAATACCCTAAAGTGGTACCAAATCCTTGGATTTTTACGCTTAGGAGGTGCGACGAACATCCCCGCTCTCCAAAGTTGGGAGTGACCCCGGGATTCTGCAGCGAAATTATAATGGCTAATAAGTAAAATTATGTCATCGCTGTTCACTCTGTAAATTATATTTAACAACGCAGTGGAGCTCCATGGTCGCGCATTATCCATTACACCATCAGGACTCACAGCAAATTTTATTTTTCTTCATTTTCCTTCACTCTTCGGATCAGTGGACTTCAAGGTTGTGTTCTACCACTTCTAGATTCTTACTGTGTAAACAGCCAGGAGCTGTGCCGATTGCTCTTCGTCATAAATCATTAACAATTACCTCATTATTCCCGCATTATGGGCAAATCCAAACCTCACAAAAACTTAGCTTGTAGCTTTGCCACATAATAGTAGAGTAATTACTCGTCAATTTGTCAGCGCGCTGGAGCTGAATGTTAAACCTAAGTCGGTTCTCCTGAATTATTAGTAGAGGGTCAGGAGGGAACAGAAGGCACCTCCAATGCCAGGTATTAGTCTTATGATATGGAAGTAAGAAAAGAGCCTTTCCTTCCAGCCAATAGCCTGTCTGAAAAAAGTAATCATTCAGCGCCTGTGCTGCTGCTGCCTGTGTCTAAGTAACTCTCCACCGTTCACAATTTCACCTGATCTGACGAATAAGCTACCAGCTTCGACATGAAAAAAATGTCTTGAACGCTTCCAACCACTAGCCTGTTTAAAAACTGTATAGTCAGAGCCTATGTTGCTGCTTCCTGTGTCAAAATAACTCCCCACCGTTCAGAATTTTACCTGGTCTGACGCATAAGCAACCAGCCTCGACATGAGGACAGCATCTTGAACGCCAGGGTTACTCGGCTTCAGTCTCTCCAGAGCGGCATGACGAGCAGCTAACATCATAACAAGTAGGGCTTCGCTGGCCGTGCTCTACAAGGGAAAAAGTTGAAATGTGAAACAGTTAGGAGGTAAATGGCTGCTTGCATAAATTAATGAATTTTCGAAGGTTAAATCGAAGTAAAATGTATGCTTTGGCCCTCAGACGAAATGGAAACTAAGTCAAGCAAACTTAGAACAAACAATAATGATGTCGATGCAAAACTATGACAACACGAATAACAATAAAATAATATTTATGATGATAATAACAATAACGTAATCCTAGCCCTAATCCTAACCCTAACCCTAGTCCAATTCCTGATTCTAAACATCCCATTCTTAACCTTAAACTTAATCAAAATCGTGATGCATTGGAAGATGTTTTGATATTTCAAATAACACTTGTTTTTCCGGTTTCATCCAAGCATGTCTCATCTGCTGATAATCATACTAGCATTAACAACAACAACAATCTAATTAGTAGTGATAATGATAATAATTGCTTGAACAATTGCAGTTAAAACGGAACCAACAAAAAATTGCTTGGAATACTTGAAGGTTAAGGCAAACCAAGCCTATGGCAGCCTTAATCCAATCTGGAGATCTAAACAGCTCAAAGTTAAAACCCAAATCAGAATCTTTAAAAGCAACGTCTTAAGTGTGCTACACTGACAAACGATATATGCAAGAAATTAGACTCGTTCGAGACAAAGTGCCTTCGAGGTATAAAGAGAATTTTCAGACTTGAGAGAGTCAGAAACCAAGACCTGCTCTCAGCGTGCAATATGAAATCAGTCTCAGTTTGTGTGAAAAGAAAACGACGGAAATGGCTGGGGCATGTACTGAGGATGCTGTATAACCAATTAGTGGCCAACTATGCACTCTGACCACCAAAGTGGTCCAGATCGACTGCAGAGCTGTTTTGTGAATTCTGAGCGAGGTACAGCCATATGTTGACCAATTGGCCAGAGTGGCACTAAGGTGGACTCCACAGGGGAAGCGAAGCAGGGGCAGGCCCAAAACAACTTGGCGGAGATCCGTTGAAGCAGAGCTGAAGGAAACAGGAATGAGTTGAGAAACGACAAGCACAGTGGGAAAGACCGACGGAAATGGAGGACTCTTGTGAAGGCCCCATGTGCCACCTAGGCACAGATGGGTTCCAAGAGAGAGAGAGGTACTTGAAGGTCCTAAAACATGCATAATATATTTGTTTGGCGACGTACATAGCTTATTCCTATATGAAGATCTTGTGAGTCAACATCTACTAGTTTTGTTTATATCTAGATTTTGGTATCAAAAACGCAGCTGGTAGTGGTAGACACAACTACAGTTACCATTACTATTACTATTAGCATGACAATCACCATTACTCATCATCACAAACACCATCACCACCACCACTGCCATCACCATCACCATCACCATCACCATGACTATCATACAATACCAATATCACCAACATCACCATCATCATTATCACTACAACTATCATCGTCACTATCAGCACCATAACTATCACCATTATTACCTCTATCACTATCACAGTCAGTCACCACCACTCACCTTCATCAACATCACCACTAACACCATCACCACTATCAACAACCTCATTATCATCACCACCATCACCAATAACAATACTATCGCCATCACCATCACCATCACAGGTACAATCACTACCACTGCCACTATCACCATTATCATCACCACCATCCGACTAATAACAATACTATCGCCATCACCATCACCATCACAGGTACAATCACCAACACTGCCACTATCACCATTATCATCACCACCATCCGACCAATAACAATACTATCGCCATCACCATCACCATCACCATCACAAGTACAATCACTACCACTGCCACTATCACCATTATCATCACCACCATCCGACCAATAACAATACTATCGCCATCACCATCACCATCACAGGTACAATCACTACCACTGCCACTATCACCATTATCATCACCATCACTGCTATTATCTTTATCACATGCAAGCTATTATGGGTGGGTTGACACGGATATCTTACGTGTCAGCCCACCCATAATTGCTTGCATGTGTGTGTGCCTAACCCGCAAGGGTGGCTAGGGCGATTATAAACACTCGAGTGAAGAAAAAACTTGGTCCCTCGCCGGATCCTCACAGCTATCCAATTCACGTGGCTAACTCGCTGTGTTGCCAGCATGGTCTCGATGGTGCAATGGATAGCACGCCTGACTAGTAACCAGGAGATGTGGGTTCGAGTCCGCGCTCGGGGTATAAAAACCAATTTTTTTCGGACGAGTGTAATACGGTAAAAGACGAAACAGTCAGAAAATTATCTTTATCACAATTACCACCACTATCACAATCAGTAACCACCACCAACATTAATCAGTCACCATCGTCAACATCATTATGAACACCGTCATCACCGCCACCCGATTACTCTCGCCATCAAATAAATAAACAACATCAATAAACTTATAACCTGAATACAGCCTCCACCCTTTTTGTCATCTTTCTTCTTGCTGGAAGATAGGAAATCTGCCGGTAGTTGTAGCATCTTACCTACAGTGTAGACGACAGTTGTCAATCGTTATAATTATCATTGCTCAGAGGATTATGTTGCGTGTTTTAATGGTTAGTCCAGACATTTGCATAAATATTTTAAGGTGCAGTAACGGATCGGACTTGAAAGCAGTTTGGAGAAACAAAGAAAAGGCGGATTTCTGGTGATATGTTTACATTTTGACTAATTAAAACTTCAAACAGAAAAATAGTTCCAAAAACTTAATTGAGTAAGGAAAAGAGTTCGACAGACGCATTTAGTCAGACGCATCCTGCTAATAGGTGAATAAACAAACTTTTTCTTCTGAAATATCCCAAGAACTACAAAGTCAGAATTGAAAAAGAAAAAGTACATAGAGGAAATTACATGAGCGGGCGGAGATAAGAATTTTATCTTCGAGTGTTGACAGCATCTCTCACGAGTGAGCGGAAGCAAACGAGTGAGAGATGTTTTCAATACGAGAAGATAAAACTCAAACTCCAAGCGGCCATGTAATGTTCTATTTATTGCATTAATATAAATAAAATACCAGGTACGAAGCAATTAATTAATGACAAAAGTCGTGTTGAAATCTTTTTAATATTCCAAATTCAATCTATCGATTGGAAAGTCGAACTGAATTAACTTGACCGAGCTCAGTTTGGTGAACTAGAAAAAGACTAGTTTGCATTAAGATCTTAGATAGTTATTCAACTGCAAAGGAGGTATTTGTTCAATTTCTCTAGTTTCTTGATGTTCTTACAGAAACCTCTTGACCAAATTTATATCGTAGATAGTTTTCTGTTAAGTAGAGTAGTATTTTTTATGTTATTCTCTTCCTCGAGTCATTTTGTCAATGGACTGATAGCAAGAAATCTTAAATTTTCAGTTTCTTCCAACACTTGGGTTTTTTCAGCACATAACTAAGGTAACATGTTATCTTCACACGTGAAGAGAACAATATCTTCACTGCGCGCGTATGACCTTTTAGAAATGGAGAAAACACGGGCACTGAGTGTAATGGATTACTTGATAAATAAACATATTAAAAAACTTCACTCTTTGTTTTGTTGCCTTGCACAGCTGCCATATTGAAAATCGCGCGATCCTGGGTTGAGCTAGAGCCCAACTCCCAGATTTATGATAGCGCGCGGTTGCAAGCATTCCGACCGAGCTCTTCCGACGAGTACATACGAGCATTTGTACATCGTATAAAACTTCGGAGTGCTTCGGGAAAACTCGGAAACTGCCCGTGTAGCAAAAAGATTTTGGGGGACCTGGTGTCTAAAATAATTAGAAACCAGACTCGCGCAGTCTGCTTTGTATTTCTGAGCGCGCGAGGCAACGGAACAAACAATGCGCGAGGTTTTTTCATTCTCTATTGACTCTATTACACTCAGCACCCGTGGAGAAACCCTGGTATTTTATCTATATTTATGTGATAAAACATAATTTACACGAAGATATCATTTTATTTTGTATTTCAATTGTCATTGACCGTCACATATTTAAACTCATAAATACTTCCCTTCCAGTTGTCGGGACTTTACGCTTGTATTAGCTCTAAAGTTATTACCATACAATCACATGAACGATAGCTGTGCTCACAGAAGTTCAGTCTGAACTGCTCCATAAGTTGTTAAAACAACCCAGGTAGCGACGAGGTCGAACCACAAGATGCCAAAAACTTTCCTAAAACGCTGCTAAAAATCTATTGCCGAAAAGGTGCTAACTTTTTAGTAAAAACTTGCCGAAAAGTTGCTCATATTTTGAAAAAAATTACAAAAAAGTTGCTCTCAGTTCCATTAAAACGTTGCTCCAACGACCAATACTTTCCCCAAATACGCAAAAGTTGCTCATTCTTCTGAACTATTGCCCGTGACTTTTTAAATATTTAAAAGAACATTTTTTACCCAATTGTTTTGATTTTTCAAAACATTTTTTGGATTTGTTTTTAGTTGAAATATCGTTCTTCTTGTTTGCTAAGTCGTCGATTTACTTATATAAATTTCTTTGTCCCGGACAGCAAACTCAGGGTTCAAGTACACTAAATATCAAATATTAATGTCACATATAACCAACACTTTGGTGAATATACAAATATATTTGCCACTGAAGTGTTCGAAGTTGCTCAAGTAAACACATCAAATTGCTCTTTTAATGGAAAGTTGCTCGAAAACCAAAAAGTTGCCGAAAAGATGAAAAATTGCCGAGCATCTTGTGGCTAGGCCCATTCACAAAGGTAAGAAAGAAAACGATGATAGCGGATACACAAGAACGGGTCATAAATAACTGGGCATCTGCCAATAGTGTTGCTTTGTGCTGTGTACGATTTACAGCATATTGATACTTTCTGCCGCAGTAAACTATTGAAAAAGGATAGTTCGTTGTAGCAATATCTCAAAACCCCGTACATTTTGAAAGCTCTCCATATATTTCTTTGAAAATGTGATCAAGAACGCACGCGCGCGCGCGCGTGTGTGTGTGTGTTTGTGAGGAGAGGGGGGGGGGGGGGAGAGGGAATACACTGATGTGACATGATAAGTTTTCTGAAACCCATATCCCGTCACCTTAAAATAATTTCTCACCTAACCAGTCCATGACCACAATTTCAAGTTCTGTCATCGCTGGGTTTACTGTCTGTGAAACAATTTAAATATGGTCAAGGCAAATTGCAGCAACATACACTAACTTATGGTCTGTCACTTTAGGTTAGCCTAAACTGTACATTAAGTATTGTTACCTCGGCATTTTTCTCGAAGTTTTAAAGAGGCCTTGAAGTGCTTCATCTTAATTCCTTACTGAATAGTTACTTGAAACTCGTGCACATTTTGCAGCAATCTGTACTGACTAATCACATGTTTTTAAGGGTTCACTGTCTGTGAAACGATTTAAACACGATCAAGGCAAAATGCAACAATAATCACTTGCTGTCAGTCACTTCGCGTCAGCCTTAATTTTACAATAAGTATTGTTATCGAGGCTTTGTTTGAGATGTCTTAAAAAGTCCTTGAAGTTTCCTTCCCTTGAAGCGGTGCATTAAGACTCGTGTATTTTATGCGGCAATCTGCACAGAATATCATACGTTATTTTAAGGTATAGTATAAGCTGGACTTGAGTTGTTCAACAACAGAAACAACAACAATGATTATAATAAAATAATAATATTAATAATAAATTAACAGTCAATCAATGATAAGCCTGTACTCACCCAGGTAAATCCCACCCCACCAATGGCCGCACTCAGCATATCCCCGAGAAGCGCTGGAGGTGAAGAAACACATGGGAAGAACGCGTGGAAATGGCGACTGTTCCACTGAACGGACTTGAAAGATAAAATGTGGAGCAATGTCGGTAGTCAGGGGATTGACCCATCTGAGCCAACCACTTTCAAACATAAAAACAGCGCCTTAAACTCAAGACAGAGAGAGGAGGGAAGGAACATCGGGTCGGTAGTCAGGGGATTGACCATCTGAGCCAACCACTTTCAAACATAAAAACAGCGCCTTAAACTCAAGACAGAGAGGGTGAGGGGAGGGTACCTCGTGCGGGTCAGTAACATGAGATCCCTGCGTGTGAGCCAACAACGTTCAAACATGCAAACAGCGCCTTTAACTCAAGACAGAGAGGGTGAGGGGAGGGTACCTCGTGCGGGTCAGTAACATGAGATCCCTGCGTGTGAGCAAACAACGTTCAAATATGCAAACAGCGCCTTAAACTCAAGATAGAGAGGGTGAGGGAAGGGTACCTCGTGCAGATCAGTAACATAAAATCCCTGCGTGTGAGCAAACAACGTTTAAACATGCAAACAGCGCCTTTAACTCAAGACGAACAGGGGGAGTACTAACAGGAAAACAGAGTGTTGTGCAACTGAAACAGAAACAACAAAAAGTACGTACCCCCGGTAATATCAACTTGTTTACGTCTGTGTAAATATCCTGCCAGCGCTCGCCTTCCTCTGGCGCTGAGCTCGGCAGTTGTTTCAACAGAAAACCTGGTGTTACATCCGGGACAACGGGCATATCGTGAATGGTTTCCATGTACTTAGCAATACACTCCACCATCTCGTTACCCATCTTTCGAAATTCGTTAGGATCCATTCTGTCCATTGTGCCGTTACTATAGTAATAATAATAATAACAATAACTACAAATAATAATAATAATTAACAATTATTCACCGAAGTGGAGGTGAATAATGGTGGACAATATCCACCACAGGAGCAGTGATCAATGGCGGAAGTTTTTACCCGCGCGCCACCCCCAATTACCACCCTTTCTAGGAGCTATTGAGTGCTGGCACTACCTAGCCCTAGCAAGCTAGCTGTGCTGTTCAGAAGCCAAGATGATTCAATCCAAGTTGTGGAGGTCCACTCCAAGACTGACGAGGAGCGATAGTGGTGTTCATTACCAAGCGGGACAAGTTGAATGATTTAAAAATGTATATCTTCAATAAACAGCATTTAGATTGATTTAAAAAAACATATAGTACGCGCCGATGAATATTTTTTCGGCCAGTTGATTTCGTTTCCTACAGGCCTGGCTGACGGTGCTGCAAAGTTATTTTCCATTCCTGCATATACCTACTGTAAATCTATCGTTTAATACAAAGGCGAAACTAAAACAACAAAACCTGAACGTCTAAACTTTATTAGAAAACAGAAACTTTGAACTGAAATCATGCCAATGCACATTTCATAGAGCTGCAATCATTACGTTTAAGCTCTATTACGAAACAGAAACTGTGGAACTGTAAACAGGCCAACGCACATTCCATGGAGCTGCATTTGTCACGTTTTTAAAAACTGTTTTAGAAACCAGAAACTGTGGAACTGCAATCATGCCATTGCACATTTTCCCCTGACCCTTTTACTCGGAGTTCAGGACAATGTTTTGAATTTTCCCCTACCCAGGCCTAGGGCAAGATTCTCTTTAAATCCCCCGCTATTTGTCCCATATTTTCCCCTCTTGGCCCGGGGGTCGCCCTCCCGGGGAAGCCGCTGATAGGTGCATTACCGGTATACACATCGAGATTGCGAAACATTATTTCCCTTCACTGCGAGAGGTCTCTCTTACAATAACTTCGTTTATTTTTACTCTTAAAATACCTTAATAAACCGTACTAAATTAATTTCAACAACATAATACATCTAAATATTACCTTTTGTATCCGTACTTTAAAAAGAAAATACCACAATCACAGGTGACGTGTTCCTAGACATATATGACAAATGAGACAGCTGTATCGACCGGAAATGATTTTCAAACAACGTCAATTCAAACAATAGTGTGCTGCAATGAATCTGTTGCGGCCTGTTCGGCTGCTGTGCCAGAAAATACCATGCTCTTGATTCTGATAAGTTGTATTTTAAAATATCTTGATACGCTTTCTAATATTAATAAAATTTAGTCTAAATGAAGTAACGGTCACGCGCATGTTTAGGCACTGCCAGGTTTGAGTCACCTTCTACTCTGAGAACGAAAGATGTTATTGCATAAAGAGACAATATAAATAGCCCCAACCTTACCACTAAACCTAACCATCCGTAGACAAACATGCATAACGTATTGTTAAAATGTGTCTTTTATCGTAACTGCTATTGTTCAAACATCCAATGGTGTCTTTCGTTCACAGAGTAGAGCTTTACTGCCAGGTTTATCAGTAGAGTTCTTCAAACTTGATTTACTGACACGTAAAACATTCTGTTACTTTGCTCTCTGTAGAGTTATGTAACGTTACGATTTATGTGGCCTCATGTCACAATCGAAATCTTGTGTTCTTAGCTTCAGGAGTGCAATTCAAATCATCTGAAAGTATCTAGATGGGAGAAACTTTGCTATTTACTTACGTGCAGCCTGGCTGAAGGACAATTTGTTGACTTTCAGTAAAAATGTGGACTGAATGCAACAGAAATAAGTTAATAGATAATTGCTTAATTACCTGCCATTTATACGTTCTAATTATTAACATGAAATTTCGCTCCACCCTTATTCTATTCCCTGTTGTATGTCTCCGGATTGCTCAGAAAAGCGGTGGCCTAAGCTCAAAGCTAATGGAAAAAGAAAAAAACTACAGAAAAAAACATGCAAATAAAAACTCGAAAAAATAACCATGAACAAAGACAGGAAACGTAAAAAAAAAAGAAGGTAATAGTAAATTCAAAACACCAAAGGCAAGTTAATAAGAAGCAAAAACGAATAAATATTTAAGCAGGCTGAAAAAGCAGGCGCTTCAAACTCAAGACAGGGGAACAAGGGTTGGTATGTCAAAGATCCAACCACGTTCATACGTGTAAACAACGCCTTAAGCTCAAGACAGAGAGTAGGTGGGAAAGGGACCTCGGGTCGGTAGTCAGAAATTTGACTGTCTGAGCCAATCACGTTCAAACGTGTAAGCAGCACCTTAAACACAAGACAGACAGGGGGAGGGGAAGGGGCCTTGGGTCGGTAGTCAGAGACCTGACCGTCTGAGCCAATCACGTTCAACATGCATAGGCACCTTAAACTTACGTGGAGCCTGGCTGAAGGACAGTTTGTTGACTTCAAACGCAACTTCCTTGTGATAATACTTTTGTTAGATCGATCGCGATTGGTCGTGTCCAGAAAGGATGGCTTAAAAATGCGTTTTCTGAGAGGAGCTGGAAAAGAATTAATTGAATCTTCGGAAGCATTGTCATGTACTAAAACCCAACACGACAAAATGAAATGAACAAAGCAAAACGACCAAAACGGCCGAAACGACCAAAACGAAACGAACAAAACGAGCAAAACGGCCCAAACGAACAAAACAAGCAAAACCACCGAAACGACTGAAACAAGTGAAAGGTGAAGTGTCGAGGAAAATGTCCATTTTCATTCAAATTTTATCTCGCATTGAGGCACATTTAAACATTTACCGTATTTGCTCGAACAAGCGCCGTATGTGAGACGCGAACAATTTAATAAGCGCCGCGGCGCTTATTCAAACAAATACTTTAAGGCTGTTTTGCGAAAACTGATAGCCAGACTTTCCTTATGTCATTGGATGTCGTTCCGGGTAAGCGGTTCATCTCACAAACCGGGTCCATGAACCACCCCTACCGAACGGCCTCTCTACGGAGCACCCCTAACATAGACCAGATAAGAAAAACAAAACGATCTTTAATTTGTAAATGTGCCATTCGCCAAGTAACAAGTTAGACTGAGTTAGTGCTTTTGACCGATTTTAGCTGATGAGGTCCACGTAGACTGACTTACTAAACGTTCTGAGACGCGTCTGCAAGCTCTCCTACCCCTTTTCCTCTCCAACCTTCCCCACCCCCTGAGATCAGAGAGTGCTCGCAGGCTAAATGATTTTTAGAAGTACTGTTAGAAGAATTCTGCAAGTCATTAAAACTTACCAAAGAAAATAATGAAAAAATAAAACAAAAATGTCAAGAACGTATACTTTCGATGACATTTTTAGATCTCATGTCAATAATGTATGAGTCACATCCAAGAGTGCCCATCCCCCCCTCGGGCAGACCCCCGGGCATTTGACATTTTTGATTTTTTTTGGTCAAATTCCCCGCCATGAAAGCCCTTTTTTTGGTCAAATGCCCCGCTCTCAAGGGTATCCTTTATAGGTGTCAAATGCCCGGCCCCCTGAAGCGGCAAGATCCAGACCGGTTTCCGGAAACCTGAACGAATTCTTTGATAT
>JANRMR010163541.1:0-12333 GCA_025434825.1 Bergia sp. 'catenularis' | reverse complement strand
GTAAACGGCGTTTTAAAAAGTATCCACTTTGGAAACCGTTTTCGAAAGTATGCGTTTACAGTGAGCGTTTTCATCGTGTGGACGGAAGGCCAAAACGCATCAAAAAGTATGCGTTTACAAACGTAAATGTATACGTGTGGACGGGGTCTTAGGTTTGGTAACAAAATGGTTCTTGGCGTACAATCGTAAATTCTGGTTCACACAAGCGACGTATATTACACAAAAGCCAATACCTCATCCATGAAATATTATACTTTAGTCTAATTCACTAAGGTAAATATAAAGAATCCGCGCATGTGATTAGTCTAAAAATTTAAAATCTGACGCTATATTCGCCTTATGTAAATTCAAGATATAGCGGCTAACCGTTCTGCAGTCGTGGATGAGAAAGAAATAGAACAATTAAAGGAAAACGCTGTTCCAATAAACACAAAAAAGGAACAACATTTGGGGTGAAATTTTTCAAAGGTAATTTCACGTTACTAGCTTACATTCTCAACTTGCGTTTTACTAGAAAATAGAGAAAGCAATAGCTGTTCAAAATAAAAAACAAGAAAGTCACCGGAAAAAATGGAAAAAACTTTCTACACTGTAACTTCCCGAGACCGAGTATCTAACATTATTAATAAACATATATAGATATAGTATATTGTTAATTATGAGACACAAACGTGTGTAAGTAGGCATATCTATATATTACGAGCTTGTAAAGAGCCAAGTTGAGCTGATCTTAATAAATGTTACGCATAAAAATCATTTTACTTTGACGGAAAGTCGTTTACAAATTTGCGGCAGCACGTAATTCCGCAACCGACTTCTTTCAAACTTGCGACATTGCAATATTTTTCCAAGTTTTTTTCGAGTATCCAATTGAGTTAAAAAGACTAAAACAAATATTCGCCTCAGGTCATTAATGTTGTGAATATTTACATCGAAGTTTGTCTGGGTAAATATTCATCAACGTTCACTTCGCCTTCGGCGAATAATAGTTAGATGGACATCAAATTAGTCTCAGTTCAACGTATACAAAATAAAAGAATAATTTCTTGGATGAGATGTTTGTGTCGCCAGTGTGAGCAGTCCTTTCACCCTTGAGGCGATTATGGCCAATATTTATAGATGTTTAATCGATTCGAGTGCTGTTTTTCATTTATAATTTTTGAAACAATGGCTGCCTGTTTACAGAGACAGGATTTTCTTTAAAATTTCCCATCTCACTTATAAAATATTAAACAAAGAATCAAGTCCATTGCCTCGCCGACCCTCTAATAGCCACAAGCATCCCAGAAAACTCTGTCCCTCTTATAAATATTTACTAGTTGTATCCAGTGTTTGAACTTTTATCTATGATCAAATCTTCACCAAAATAGTTATTGTTATTATAAATATTTCGAATGATGTACTGGCAAATTCTCTTCACCTGTTTCCACAACTTTCATTTAAACAGGTTGGGCCGGAGAATTTGCATCAAATCGTAGACAGTTTGCTGTACGTGTGCGCAGGCCAGCTGGTGTACTGACATCGTGTATTTTACTACTACTTTCAATATTGGCTCTTCAGAGGCAATCCACCAGATTTCTTTCCATGATCAGTGATAAAAATACACTTTAAATAGAACTTGCCATTGTTCACAGAGAAGGTTATAAATATGTGGAAAGTTAAAATCGAAATCTCCCATGTTGAACTTTTAGAAAAAGGTGAGCAATGTTATAAAGTGTCAATAGTTCCCTGGTTATATTTGTTGATAAATAACGAATACCACGCTTCTAAGAACAGCTTGCTATGAAAAATGTTTTCTGAGGCTACTACGTTGGTGTTAGGCAGAAAGCATACTTTGTCTTTGAACTGGTTTTGGTGCAGCGATATATTTCAAGTTTTATTCCACACACAGGGAGTTCTTTTGAGAGTCATAAATCGAGAGTGAAACAAATGTTTAGGCCTTGGACTATACTCGATTACATTCAATATTCAACTGGATGTTTTCATAAATAACTTCGTCCGAAATCGCTTCGTGCAAATGCCAACTAAATATTGAAGATAGTTTTTGGTAATCGAAAACCCAAAACATATGCTAGCATTCTCTCACACTGTTACGGACCGGTCCGCGGTAGTACTAACTCCTGTGTTAAATTGTCCTACTAACTCAAGAGAAAGAAAGAAAAGTCAAACAAAACCAACACAGCAAAAGAAAAAATGTTTTTGGGGGACGCATACCAAATGCTCTTAACTTTTTCGGGTTTTTATCCCCAAAACTTCTTGAAATGTTCTTAAATTGTTATTTTTGTTGGGCATTTGGATATTGCAGTAAACTTGCCTGGGTTTGTCAATCAGTTAATGCTATTAATGTCTTGTTTGCTGAATATGTTTAGTTTACGGCTAAGGCAGTCGTACCGTTGTTGTATTTTATGCTGTTATTGTTTTTTCTATTGTTGTTGTAGTTTTTGGCCGATTCGACATTTCAAGTAACTGATGTAACACTGTCAAATGCTACTAAAGTGTTAAATAACAATTCTTTCCATTTCTATAAAACAAAAGTTTGTCACTTAACCCTTGTCTCCAGCTCAGTGTGTTCAATTAACATGTTCTTACATTCTAGGCTCACCCACCTTCAGCATTCGTAAAACAACTACAACTATAATAGGGCGAGTTTAAAAGGCCAAGTTCACAGCATATTTGTGGGTGGTTTTAGTCTGTTTGGTGTGTCTTTATATCTGTTACATTTGATAAGCGTACAACCTACAAAACAAGTATACAGCGTTTTCGTTCGTCTGGTAAATTCCATATTTACCACGACAAAATTTGCGACTCGTATAAATAAATGGAAAAGAATAATGAAATTCTGGAAAATCTTAAATTTCCTACTTAATATTAAAAGTGATGAAATGAAATTATTTGTTTGAAAAAATGCTCTATCACTTTTTACTCCTTACAGACTCATCATCAGTCTCAAGTGAACAGAAGGTAAAAATTGGACATTTAAATCGTCCAAAACAAAACACTTCAATTAAGTAAGACAATACATATTCGTTAGAAACAAAAGTATCGTTTGCCCACATTTTCTCACACTGTTATTAAAGCAGCAGCTGTAATAATTCATAACTTGACTGAAAACTACACGTTTCTTTTCCCTATCATTAAATTCTCATAAAAACTCTCATAAACCATTTTACAAGTTTAATTGTTGCGATAGCGAAGCTTTTGGTCTTCGAACGGCAATTATGATAACCATGGCACTAAATGCTTGCCATGGATAACAGCGCCCTTGGCATCTACAAGTCGAGTAGTTTTTCATTTCTAATAACTTCGTGGTTGCTGTGGAGCGTTCTTTTATACTGTAAAACTTGTTTTAGGCTGCCGGGACTCTTTTAGGTAATTATGTAAAAGTATATTTCAGACCTTTCAAGCAGGGCGCTTTTAAAATAGAGAGTGGGGTTAATTAATAAATAGTGATAGTGGTTAATACGAAACGAAATTGAAACTACTACTAAAAGGTCCTAAAACGCCAGTTTTAAAGAAACAAATCTTTGTTTAAGAATAGTCCTTGGTCCCAAATGCTATATGAAAAACTAAAACAAATTGAAGCTCAAACAGCCTTCCTCCGAAACAATTGACTAAGTTAACATATGAAAACTGAAGTCGTTTCACGAGCATATCACATTTAACTCTTTCTTAATTGTCTTCTTTTTTAAATTACGAGGGAAGGAAGGAGGCGGGAAACTCAGGCTCTAAGGAAAGGGTGTTTCAAAAAGCTTTTACGCGTATGGCGTTTTATAGAATTTTACAGAACAACGCAGCGCTTTCTTATATTTAGCTTTAAGCGGCAGTGTCATTGTTTTTCTTATTCACTGTTTTATGTTATTTACCGAAGGAATATCTCCGACTCAAACACAAAACAAACTTTTAATAATTTAAAAAAACAAGTCATCTATAGACCAAAACAAACTTTAGGCTGGCAAACTCTTGATGCTACTGAAACAAGAAAATCCATCTAATGTATTAAATGCTGCATAATTATTGGTCTCCTTGTTCAAAACAGATTTTTACTAAATTTAATGCCTACAGATGGCCATAACTTGTGAGACTCTGAACTGATCGGCACCGAGGTCCAAGAGAGAAGTTTCGGTATCTTTAAATATTTTAGTGTTGTGTGGTTGTACTTTAGAACTCTATATCCGCACGAAGCCAAGCTCCCGGAAGCTCTACGTCATTTCAAATATTACAATTTTAATTAAAATCGTACTTATGTAGACCTCACGTTGAGATATATTGTCATTTCAATTTGTATATTTATTTAGTTTATTTATATTTTTGCCTGACCTATTATGTTCTTGCTTTCCACATAAATAAATCCCCGCTAATGTAACCCCAGCCAGCTAGGGGACCCAAATAAAGTTGCTATACATACCATATTTTAGCTTCTAAATTGCTGCTTTATTTGTATAGAGTCCTGCTACAGATATCTTCAGATTATGGTGGCTTTAATAAATCCTAACATTCAAAGTAGGAAACATTGAAGTGAATATGGCGTTACTTTCGAGCAACATGTTTGATCGTTTTGCTTAGGATCAGTCTGAAGTGCAAATTTTAAGTACGTTTTTTGTAGCAAGACACCTCCATTTTACCGTTTGCTCAGCTTTGTCCATAAAGATCCTGAACTAAAATATTTAGCATCTGTTGCAAATAACGCATGCAGGATAACAATGGGGAGGCATTTGCTTTCATTGTAAAGTTTTGTAGCCTCGCCACGGCTATTAAAGTTCAGAAACGGTCGTACATATGGCGACGAGCGTTGCATGGTGAATCCTCGCGTGGTTTTTTTAACCACATTTTGTCTCGCTCAAGTAGTTGGAAAGCAACTCATACTTCTGCTTTAAATAAACGATATATTTTTTTATAAGATTATCTTATGACATTTCCAAACACATTTTCCAGAAGAACGCTTTTCTATTATGTTCAAGGTGTGCAACTTTTTATTTCAAATGTTTTTGTTTCAAGTATTTCTTCATGAATTTAGAAAAAGTCATAGAATATTTTGTCTCTTGAAAACTTAATTTACAGATTTAATAGCGTAGCATCAATTTCAATTTTGATATCACGCTGCTTTGAAATTCCCAATATGGTTTACTGATATTGGAACGTATTTCACTTCTTACGACCACATTTTTTAGTTAAACCCCAAAATTTTCTCTTCTGATAAAGTGTTAATATTCATGACACAAAAACGTTTACTCGATAGCAGATGACAACAGCTTTGCCAACAGCAGATACCGCCTGCTCTACAGTTTTATATCAAAACTACAAATAAATACGATATAGAAATATAACTTTCTATAGTATTACCGTAGGACAAGATTCTGTTTGAGAAAAGAAAGTCTGCTGCTCACAATTGCTTTAATAAAAAATGCTCATCGAAAAAACCAATACTTCCGTGGCGACGACTTCGAAAACAATAAAAATGAATAATCTGAAAAATCTGGCCGCGTTGATTTTGTCTTATATTTATGATTAATTGCAGAGTTGGCGATTGCTGAGCTTTCTTTCTCAACTTTGCACCTTTTATGTCAATAATCGATTTGAATGTATTCACACCAAGCAAGAAAACGTGATGCTGCTCTTCACTCGATAAATACGGGTTTCTTGCAAGTTAGTTTTATCAACGTCATTGAGCAGGTGCTATTCAAGCTTGATAACTTTTTATTGTTTATGCCGAAAACATCAAATTTTATATTTCCCGGCATATATCATGACCATTGGCTATCTTGGAATCCTCAGTTGGTAGTTTGTTCTCTCCATTGATCGTTTGACCGTAGAGTCTTCTCTTTCAGAGGTTTATCCTAGTAAGTTTTATTTATTTATTTTAACTGAATTAAGAAAAAGCATTACTTGAAAAAGGATAAGCAGCCAGTTAAGGATAATTTTACTTGTTGTTGGGTTTTCGACAAAATTACTGAAGTCGAGCTTTAATTTTTTATTTAGTTGTGTTACATCAAACATTTTAGCGAATTTCATCTATTTGATGGTGTTGTTTCCCTGAATATTTCAAGTAAATTTATCACTGAATTGAATACGTTAATTCGATATACTTTTATTATCGGCTTCGTCTTTACGCCAAGATTATTGAGTCTGTTCTATAAGGAAGAACTGCTTCGAATACACGTTGCTTAAATACAAGACTTAGAATATTAAGAATTTGAAAATTTGTAATTTGTAAGATTGGATGTAATCTAATTTTCCTTAAATACTAAAGTAACGGATTGTTCTTAACTCAAAGAAACTGAGAAAATATTAAAATATACTACTGCGTGGAAAGAAACTACTTTACTTTGTAAAGCAACTACAAACGGAAAACTATAAAAGTGTACACTTTGTGTACACACTTGTCACTTATACACTTACGTCTTATAAACTTAGTGCTTTAGACTTAGCCGCCTTGAATTAATTGTATGCTTTTAAAAAGTTTTGTACACTCTTTTCCCAATTTGTAGCAAGATATAGAAGATGATTCAACATACAACTAATATTTGTATTACTTTAGGTAGCAAAAACAAACACACTTCGCGGCTATTTTTTGTTCATTAAAATATTGATCGTTTTTCGGAAATTTAATTTAGGATGATTCTGTTAGTTGGTAAGAATGTTCCTTATTGGGATGTTTTAAAATCAACTAGCACGGAAATGAAATTTTCACTTGTATTGTAATTGAAATTATTTGAAGATAACAAAAGTGAGTGTTTGAAATGTTGTCTTTCATCAATGAAAGCCTGTTTAAGTTACCAAAAAGATTGTTTCTAGAACAAGGTGCGGCAATTTTTCGCCAGCCGACGAACTCAATCTGCATTTTAGTTGCTCTTTCATTTAGAGGCTCCAGATTGCCTTTTTATTTATTACGAGACTTCCAGGTTGAAAAACTGCAATCTGGCAGTCGAAGAAATATTTGTTTGCGACACGGAACTTCGCAGTTTTTCTGTTTTAGGTTACCTGTTTTGAATAGTATTTCTCATGTTGGTTAAATTAAATCTTTCGAAAGTACTATCACTCGTTAATCACAAAGTTATATGAGAAAGGGTTGATTGATCTTGACGGATGCGCCAGTCGCGGTTTACCGCGCTATGTCTCTTAATGGAATTGCCTGTAGAATGTGTGCTTTGACGCTATCATCAAAAAAAGTAATTTTCAAAAATTTGTTTCAGAAATGAAATTACTAAAATTACAAGAACTGAAGAGAAATTAACAAGACAAAATAATCTTAAGCCACAAAATTTAAGCAACTGCGTTCAACTGTAAGTTTCCTAATTTTCCATTAATGGGCCTCCAAGTAATTAAAATTGTTGATCAATGTATTCTGTGACAACATCAAAGCCTTTTTGAATTTAGTTAAATAATTTTGTAAGTCTTCATTAATAAAATAATTTTTCATAGGATTATATTTCATAGTTTTTTTCTATTCGCTCAACTTGCAGAATCTGAAAATCACTTCGGAAGCTATTGACTCTGTTGAAGTAAAATCCTTGACTAATAAATTCAAATCTTCTTTTAAAATATTAAGTCGCACTGGTAGCACTTAAGAGATGCTATCGCTTTATTTCAAGTGTTTGAAGAAAAGACCTTGTCCGTAGGAACAGCAAAAAGAAAAATTAAATTGTACTGCTTAAAATGTTGTTTGTTTAACATAGTTACTTAATACTCTTCTATTTCTCAGTTCCCACATCTGGACGCCTCGAAAGCGGTGTGAATGGTGCAAATATCGAGCTACCAAAAATTGTTGCACTTCCCGGAGAGTTCACAAAGGAGCATCGTAAAGAATGAACATTTCAAGCAACGTAAGTTGTCCAGCGGAGAGTTATGAATCGCCCTCTCTTAAAGGACTCAAGACGGCAGCCTACTTAACCTTTTGGCTTTTGTCATTTTCTTGCAATTTGTCGCTTGTGATTGTCGTGTACAGAAATAGAAGAGTACAAACGACGTTGAATATATTGATGGCAAACATAGCCATTTCCGATATTCTCTTGACTCTGTTCGGCATCCCTCAGCAAATTTTGGACATTTACAAAGATGCAGAAGTCGGCCCGGTGATTCCTTTCATAATGTGTAAATTTACGCCATTTACGAACGGGCTGTCGACTTCCGTGTCTATGATGAGTCTGGTGGTGATAGCCATTGAACGATTCCAGGCCATTGTATACCCGATGAAATTCAGAGTGATCAAGATCAAGCGGTGTCTTGCTATCATTGCAGTCTGTTGGCTGATAGGAATCATCTTTTCTTCATGTAACTTATTCACCTTTCGCCTCGAATCTCGTCCAGGAAATAGGTACGTCTGTATTTACACATGGGAACCGTACGCTTCCAAGAATGAAGGCCTAAAAAACTACACGATAAGCTTCTTTGTATGCTTCATCGCTATTCCACTAACACTGATGATCGTATTATACACAGCTCTCATACACTCTCTCCAGCGCCATAATTCAATTGTGAATCAACTGCCGGCTGGACGCAAGAGACGCGCAAGGGAAAACAGAAATGTAATCTGTATGCTGGTGACTATGGTTGTAGTGTTCATTCTATCGTGGAGTCCTTATTTCATTATCAATGTTTTTCTGTTTATTTTCTACTGGGATTTTCAACCTCCCTGCAACATATTTCGTGTTTCTTTTTTCACTCAATTATTGTCATATTTATACACAATTCTTCACCCTCTTATATATTACTGTTTTAGCAGAAATTACCGTCAAAAGTTCCAACAATTACTGTGCTGTCAAGATCCTTCTTACATTGACACCGAGTTTAACATGGGGATATCGTAAACCTTCCTTTATCGCAGATTTTGCTTTTGCTTATGCTTCTCAATTATATAGCGAGATGGTCAGCCTTTGCATGTAAACGCTTAGATTTAGAAGTTCTAAATCAACAAGTTCAAATGAATTCTTGCATGTCCTATCGCTCTATAGACATCCACAAAAATAAAGTAAAACATATTTAAAAATGGAGTTGAGTCTAATTACTTAAAAAGTTCTGTAGAGAACTAAAAGTTTCGTTCACTTCAGTGACCTTTCTCGGCAAAATGAAATGATAGTAGTGTAGGTTTTATTGAATATCAATAGAGCTTCCCTTCATGGCATTTGAGTCTTCATCATTCATTCTACTGAAGAACATCAAAACGTGTAGTTCTTTACAAAACTATTTGAACAATGAGAGTCAACTTGAGTGTTATTCTTTATTTCAATGTGCATGGTTACGACCACAACATTTTATAATGCAAAGTCGTATACTATGATCCTATCATTGTAAATACTATACGATTGTGCACGTGCACTATATGTTCGGAAGGTTTCTGTAGTATGTTTGTAATTTGGCCAAATGAACACATTGCAATCATAATAATAGGGGAAACGAATTTCTAAAAGAGGATGGCAAAATATCACTTGTAAGGTGGTAGCTTGATTAACAAGAAAATCGTTCTTTTGCGTAAGAACTGATAAACGATAAACTTCTCAAATCATTTTAGTAACAGGTGGGAACGAAATTAATAGATCGTTATTTCGCAAAACGTGTGAGCAAGTATGAAACATTAACCTTGGGGCAAAATAATGTTGCTCTCAAACATTCCGCGTCTGAACAATACCACATAGCATTTTCATGGAAAAATTGTTATGTAGCAAATAACTTGTTTCTGATAATCTATAATGTTACAATAATAATAAGTATTCGTCAAACTCGAGAAGTAACAAAGATGCCCGTATTCCTGTGCCAGAAGCCACACCTTGTCCTGATGACTGGCTATAAAAATAAGTAATGCGAGGCCCTTCCTAGCCCGCCACTGAACAGTGCCAGTGTGCCAGTGTACTATATTGTACCAGCGGTTTCCCTCAAATCCCATGCACTAGCTTGTAGTTTCTTCCAAAACCCTAAATCCCAGAGCTCTTCTTTTTTCGCATGCCAGAAGCCATGGACTCAACGCGCTGATTGGTTGGCAGAGGGTAGATAATTTTGTTTCGCTACATCCCAGTTACAACGTAAGCTCTGAAACAATAATTATCGCCAGGAGCACTCATCTACTCTTTGCTCTTATTTGGGCTTCTTAAACTTTTTTCTCAGGAGTGAGAGATGCGAGATTTCAACATACTTAGGCCTATTTATGTATATGTGAGGTTTCAACATACCTGGACCTGTTTATGTATATGTGAGATGTCAACATACGGAGACCTATTTATGTGTATGTGAGATTTCAACACACTGACACCTATTTATGTATAAGTGAGATTTCAACATACTGAGATCAGTTGATGTACTTATTCTGAGACCTATTTATGTTTAGTAAGGTTTCAACATGCTGAGACCAATTTCAAAACACTGAGCAAAGTTAAAAAAATGCGGTCAATTTGTGACCATTTTGCCCCTTTGTTGTTTTCTTGGAGGGTGCTATATGAGCATTTCAGTAAGGCTCCGTATAAACATTTCAGGCAGGTGTTATATAATAATTTGAGTCAGGCGTCATATGATCATTTCTGTCAGATGTGATATAATCATTTCAGTCAGGCGTTCTTAACTTGCGAGAGCAAGATACATCCGTGTTGATTAATGTTTTAATAAAGTTATTATTACTATATTTCGAGGCAGGAAAGCTCTTATAAAATGTGCTATTAAATTGTGGAAATGTTGCTAAATGAAATGCTAAAAATGTTGCTCAAAAATTGCCAAGAGTTTGTAAAAATTGCACCGACAATTAGGAAGTTGTTCGTCAAAATGTTTCATTCAACACAGGTTCGAAGTACCAATGATAATGTTCTCATAAATCATATCGGAACACCATATATACAGTATATAATCAATTTAGAATTCTCGCAGAAGTTTACAGCCACTTGGTACTATTACATCTAATCAAAGCAGATGAATTAAACGCGTTTGATCAACAGATGCATACAGCATATTTTAGTTTAATTAGATTCGACCAACTGTCTCTGATTCGCTGATTTGTTGCTCAAATAGTTGCTTTGAGTGGCAGAAGTTTCTCAAGATTTCTCGCAGCACAAAAAGTTCCTCAAATTTACAGAAGTTGCTAAACCATTGCTAAGCATAATCTAAAAGAGCTACAGGCAGATGAAGTTTCACAGTGTAAATTAAAAAAACACTTTACTAAAGTGTCTTCATATTGTTTATGTGAAGATTTTCAAAAAAGCAGCATTCACTCGGAGCATGCGCAGAGTCCACGAGACTTTTCAGGTGTTGTCGTTCTGACATGGGAAGAACAAATATACAGGTTTTTCTGGTAACTAGAATTAGACTCATATCTCTTTCAAACCATTTTAATAATTTACTCCAGATTCCTTTTAAGATTCAAGCTGTCGGAAATGAAGTGTAAACCTAAATTATCGAACAGGTCATCTTCATGAAATATCTTCACTTGATGTTACGTGGGACTTGTGGCTTGCCATCTGTTTGGCATTTCCCCTCGTTATGCTTCTCCGACTCCTTTTTCCACAGCTCTGCTTCAAGATTGTGCTCTAAAGACGAAATAGGATAACATTTGACATTACTAATAATTATGTTTTGCTACAGCTTCGATACTTAAGTGATACGGAGAAATAACTCTACCAATATGATATTTTACAGCTTATTACTTTCATGATCACAAAAGATGGACGATTCCCTTCTCTTTCTCCACGCAAAAACGTTGGAAAAGAACGAACACCAGTGCACTCGGTTCCTTTTCAAGAGCCCTTGCTTTCATTTTTGACAAAAGCACTGTAACGGCGGATTTTGACACAATATTCAGCCGTTAATTAACGGCGGATTACTTGTTTCCACCTTATACTTACAGAAAATTCCGACGTTGCCGGATTAAACGGCAGATATTTTTGGTCAGTATAATAGATAAAATTTTAGTTATTATATGATTCCTGATAAAAGTAATGGCGCATTTTGTTTTGGTTCTGTAGATTCAGTTAGTGGCGTATTTCGTCGTTGTCAAATCTCCGGAAAATCATGCACTTTCCTTATGCAAGCCAGAGACAGTTCAGCTGAGCCTTTTAAAACTGAAATATTTATAAGCAGCGTAGTCAGTACTGTGAGTATCTACTTACTGCTTCTACGGCGTGCACAGTCGGGTTCAACTACTGGAAGAAAAATAATTACAATAACGATAGTTACAATGGAGTGACAAGAAAAGAAACACAACAACGACAAAACAGCGTCTGTGATAGTGACTGACAATGACAGCGAAAGCGCACTGACCAACACCGACAACGCCAAAACAGTAACACTGACAGAACATCGACAACACAGGGACGGCGGAGCAAGAGAGGGGGGGAGGGGGGGGGGGAAGGTGGTCCGGGC
>JANRMR010163432.1:0-12337 GCA_025434825.1 Bergia sp. 'catenularis' | reverse complement strand
CTGAGAAAGAAATGCAGCTGCGAAGCGATCGTTCTCGATTTGATGTCACAGCACCTCACTCTCCCCAGACTCCATTTACGCGGTCCTGGGCCATTTTAAACTCGAATTCAAATGGACACAAAAAATCGAGGATTTAACCAAATCAAAAAATTTTTGCACCGAAATACTCCAAAAAATACGCTTAATTTTTTAGGGGAAAACATTTTTTGCGTTTAGGTGCACTTTAAGACTTTCAACAATTAAATACGCATGAGAATAACAACTATATTACATAAAGTTACTAATAAAACCACTGAGTGCTCCACAGTCACTTTGCAATCCACTGAGGTGCAGCTGTATTAATAAAGTTATTTCGGGCCCAGGTTTGTACGACAAGTTGGGACTTTGAACAGTTTGCCAACAGCCTGAGATCTTGTGTTGTATGGATTAGAGTATTTCTCAGGAACTAAACCATGAAGCTTATGGCTTGGTATAAATTTATTATTATAAGAAGCGCCTTTGACATTCTCAGAGATATGTGTGTGCGTGAGTAGCGCAGTTGGTAAGATCTCTGACTGACAACCAGGAGGTCCCGGGTTCGATCTCCGGCCTTGTCAAGGGTTGAACTTTGTGAGATCTTCTTTTATCACACCGTCCGCGGTCAGGGGCTTTAAGCTGTTGGTCTAATCTCCTGAAAGCGGCTATCTCAGGGGACTTAAAATAATAAGAATCCACACACTTCTCAAAAAGAGTAGGGTAATCCCGGTGTTGTGGAGACGGTCACAGAGAATATTACAACGTGTAAAATGTGTTACCCTCAAAAAACAAAGTGTATTAATTAATTATTTATTTATTTTATTTGCGCTATAGCAGTTTAAATTAATTATTGTAGTTTATAAGCATATATATCTGCACCCAAACTCTTGCAATGTTCGAAGCAAACTAGTCCTAACATGGAATAGGAGAGTCGTTCACGCAACTCATCTCTTAAAATCAGTAAATATCGGGTTCTTACGGAGTTTTGTCCTAACAAGGGACAGGGAGGGGAGGGGAGGGGGAGAGGGGTGGTAAAAACAGCTCACCTCCTAAACCAGTAAATATCACATCCTACTGAGGTCCAAAGTTCTGACTCCTTCCTTTGAAGCTCTTGAGAAGATTAAAGAACACTCAAGAAACAGGGAAAGTACCACGACAATTGCCACGATGAAGCGAAGTGCTTTCCCACGCACCTTTTGTGTTCTTTCATTTTGTCACGTGCTTTCAATAGCGGATGGCGGCTCGGTGCACGCTTCCTTTCTTTAATTAAATAGAGTAACTAAAACATCAGTAACAACTCACCTTGCCTCCAGTATTCGAACTTTGACCTTCTTCACATTGCCCTACAGTAAAATATAGAACATAGTAATTAAACGAAAACTGGATTTGCATGTTCATGCAGCAAAGTTGCCGGGGTGGACTGACTAAGTTAAACGAGTTGAATCATGTATGAATAGGGCGCCTTAGACTAACGTTGTTAGGATTTGAAGACTTAGCAAGTAGTGAATCAAGAGATTTGGGTGTGGACAGCTGGACCAAGGTTCCTAAAAAGCCGATTTTATACCAACCCAATATTAGGGCAAAATATTCTAAATGTCATCGAATAACTTTGACTCGAAACTCGGGGCTTTTTTTAGCACTCTTGACACTGTTTGCTAATGTAAGTGTGCGCATGCGTGAAATGTCGTACGCGTACTCGAGGACGAGTGCGATATTTCACGCAAGCGCACACTTACATTAGCAAACTCGCCGTCGAGAGGACAACTTTTGCAGAAAATCTCGTCCTCTCGACAACGAGTTTGCTAATGTAAGTGCGCGCGCGCGTGAAATCTTATACTCGTACTCGTCCTCGGATCTAATGGTCTCTAATAGCTGGGAGAAGGGAGGAGGGCTTTATTTTTGTTCCTAATACTTTTTGCTTTGCGACTGAGAGCACAGACAAAAAATGAGCATCAAAAGCACGAAATTACACGCATACTAAATAAACTACAGCGCTGACTTGCAACCCGGAGTTCCCGAATTCGATTCTTCTGCCCGCCAGCATCCCTGCCAGTTGGGGTTTTTAACCTTTTAAGTTACATTTGTTTATCATTTATTAATTATAACATGGCATTGAAAATCCCCTTACGGGGAGAAAGGTCATTAGAAAGTAATTAATTTTTTTTTTTTGGCTTAAACTATTAAACGGTAAAATAACAAGTAAAATATATTTACGGACGCGAAAACCTACATTCTTGTGAAAAATTCATCAGAAAAGCCGAGAAATTATTTCATTGTCGCACCCCAATGCAGTAAGCTTTGTATTGTCTAGAACCTATTGCGTGTGCACATACCTTCTCGTACAGAGTCACTTCTAGGCGGAGTTCGCCCTGAACCTCCAACTTGTTGTACACTGGAGACAGGGGAAGCCACTTATCCACACCCCGGGGGCTGTGGGACAGTACTTCTCTGTCAAACGTAACCTTCCCTATCCGGTCATCTTCACTGCAACAAACGGCCGTAATTAGGATTGGTCAGATATATGATTTGTGGTACATTTTCAACAGACATGAATGGATTTATAGAAATGTAACTTCACACATAATAATAAAATTAAGGTGAGTTGAGTTATATTTATTTCCATGGAAACCAGAAAAGAGGGCCGATAAAAATATTGCCACCTCCGTTGTTCAAAACAAGAACTTTGCAAAACAAGACTTAATTGCAAATAAATTCACGTGGGAATACAGCCACCTAGCTACGTTTCTTCTTCAGAAAACAGAACGTGAAAAGCTCAATTTTGTGGTCTTAGTAGAGAGCGTGAACAATAGCATATACACTGGTTTTGAAAAAAGCTGTTTCTGCGTGGGCGAGTAAGCTGAAAATATTTCGTTGCTCAACAAAAGTTAATTGATATGGTATGTTTTTCGCCTTTGAGTTTGGTTGAAAGCTGACGTTTCGAGCGTTAGCCCTTCGTCAGAACAGACTGAAGAATTATGGGGGGATTATGGTTTAAATAGTATGCATGATATTAATATATGCGGATCGAAATGATCGAATTCGCCATTGGTAGAAATTCGGCGAATCTAATTGGCTAATATGTTTGACTACGGTCCCGAGTTTGAAAATTAGTCTTCGTCCTTTCCTTCTGCGAGACTCACTACATCCGGTGTGTAAGTTAATTCCGCAAATTTCTATGTGTTCAAGTGAATGACCTGGGGAAATTGAAATGCCTAGCCACCGGCTTGGATATGTCTGATCCTTTGCTTTTCACGTCAAGTAAGTGTTCGCGAAAGCTGTCTGTTAATTTGCGGCCAGTTTCTCCAATGATGTAAAGCTTGTAAATCATTTTAATCTTCGTGCAGCTTTAAAAAAAATCTTGTAACTTTTCATATTCACACTCCTTCACACAAAACAATAAAAGACGAATGAGTCATACAAGCAAGAAAAGGGAAAACAGGAATTAAGTTAAAAATCCAGCAGCTGTCTTGGAGAACATTTGCGCATTTCGGGGTTGCTTGAGCTTCCTAAAGAGTAAATAGCGATATCCTTATCCCTGCAGCGGATAAAATAAATAAAATATTTATCAACTATTGGGCGAGATTGAGTGAAATATCGTGATTTTTTTAGTGGTGAGCAATCGATTATTCCTCGGCTTCAACGCTACTGATTCCTCGATAAGTTTATGACGGATAACTCTGGAGAACGAGCGAGTCGTCGTCATCTGAATACATGTTCACAGAATCAAGTTCCGCTCATTCAAAATAGGTTCATTGTGTGCGCATGAGCAAAATAATATTAGCAGCAAACACACGTTGCTAAATAATGTACACGAGCAAACCGTTATCGCACTCAGGTTTTGTTGATCAACAAAAGTTGATATGGAAGGCTTTCGCCGTAGGGTTGGGCCGGGTATAAAGATGACATTTCGAGCGTTAGCGCTTCCGTCAGAGCAAATTGTCTGAGTCAGTTGATTAACGAAACCTATTAAGCTTACTCGCCCACGCAGGAAAGAACGGTTTTTTTCAAAACTAGCTTCCCATTATTGCACTTAGTTGTTTGCAGGTCAGTCAACCAACTAACCAACCAGCCAATCAATGGATAAGGGTTAATTCGTTAGGTCGCACTTGCCAGTATTTGAACAGAGCCAAATCATCTGACACATTACTCCTTGTATGTCAATCAGGGCAAGTCTGGATCTAGGGCTTAACACCGTGGAAGTCATACAGGTAGGACTAGAGCCTTTGAATCACGTGTAATCAGTAGTCCAGTTTCAAAGTAAAGTAAAGTTCAGTTGATGTTTATTACAATGACTAAAGACAGTCTTTTTTACAGCATTCGCCTTGACTTGTTGTTGAACCTACGCAAATGGCAGGGTGATCCGAACCTCCAATAAGAATAGCTCATATATGACTACTTAACATCAAGTCGAGGCTAACATTGTTAAAACGAGTCTGCAGTCATTGTAATCAGCGGCAACTCCAAATACGAAACTAGACTATTTTTAAAATATCAAGGAAAAAAGGCCTTGGTACTAGTTTGAATGACTGTCGTAAAAATAGAAACAAGTTTGTTTGTTAGACAGCGTGTTACGCCTTAAGGCCTTGGTAAAATGGACTCACAAATTGATGCATTAAGTTAACAGTGCAAAGTTCGTTCCTTATTTTGATTCAACCTGCACTTAACTTTGAACCTAATCAAAACTGGACGCCACTTGGTGCAGATGTCTCTGAGTTGCTTCAACTTGCGAATTAGCTAACGGGTCCATCAGGTGTGGATGCAAATTTGAAAACTACAAGTTGCTTTGGAATTCATTGACATACAAGTCCATTTGCAGTCACTCATCATAAGTTTTATCAAGAAAGTTTGTTAGCTTTGCTCACTTGATCAATTTTTATAAACTTGTAAATTCAGTTTTTCGTACTCATCTTTTTAAGTTCATGTTAACCGATCAGAAAAGCCCAACCGAGATGGTTCGATATATATGTATGTACGTTTTTTTGAAGCAAGTTCTTAGTTTTGTTGCTTGTATTGCGGCTCAAGAGTGACACACCCAAAAACTACAACAGCAAACGGAAACTGAATGCTGGTTTTGTTTTAGAATTCATTGAACTGACATAGGATTTCGCAAATTGAAACGGAATGCTGATTTTGCGAACAGAAACTGATTGCCGAGTGTTCTTGGAATTCGCTGGACACACATAAGATTTTGGGAAGTAACGGCTGAATGCCAATTCTGCGAACTGAAACTTAATGCCAATTTTTCTTGGTATTCATTGGATACACATGGAATTTTGAGCTGCACTGTTCAGTGACAGTGTATTTTCTCTCATCTGAAAGTCCACGCATCCTTGCTTGGGTAGGATTAAGTCAAATGGGTAGTAGATGTAACGGGGAATACAACGTACCCAATTGTGTCCTCATCAAACACATAAATCGAAAGGTTGGTGAACCCCCCTGGCAGGAACATGGTGAACTCCTCCCCCCAGAACGGCTCCAGATCCCGGTAAACGGTTGCTGTCCTACAAAAAAACATAAAAAGAAACAATGAAACAGATAAGAAGTTAGCCTCCCGCTGACTATTATTCGTCTTCGCTGCAAGAGGTAGAGACTTCTCGCAGCGGAGGAGAATAATAGTCTGCGGGGAGGTTAACAAGAAGTAGGTTATGAAGATGTTCAGTGCTATCCATACTGACTTCCATTTGGTTTCATGGCACTGAGGAGAGGGAGAAATTGCATGCAAACATCTTTTTGAGCAGTGCAGATTATGCAATTTCTTCTTTACAAATTCCGCCACTGTCCCACCACCACGGAGATCATAATGGCAGCATGGAACAAGAATCTAGCCTCATTCCATGATAGGGAAGTTGGAAGCGTTAAATAATTGCTGCCTGATTGTTAGGAAATTCGGGTCTTCACCAAAAGATCGGAGAGTATTGATAGCTATGAATGACATGAACCTTCAAAGACAAAGTATTCAAATAAGCACCCGGGGCGCTTTTTCAATTTTTGGACATACACCGAGGAGGAATGACGGTTATTCGAGACAGGGTGCTCATCTAATTTTTGCAGTACTTAATAGCAACATGATTTGAATATAATCAAGTTGAAGTAGACAAATATTTTTAGTATTTTGGACCTACAGGTGATAACGGTTATGCAAGACAGGGCAGTTATTTGAGTTTTTCCAGATCAACTAGTAAGTGGTTTGCCAAGGAGTTGGATGTAGAATTGTTGGCAATGAAAGACTTGGGTGGACAAATGGGGCTTACATTTCAACCTCTTATCAGAAAACCCGTTTTCTGTAACTCTTCCTGTAACTAGACCGCTAATAAGAACAAGAACTGCGATATGTCCATCTTATTTTTTGACAGCTTGAAATCTGAGGACGCGAGTTGAAATGTGCACGCTTTTAATTTTAGGGGGTGGGGAGCATGTTCTTTCGAGTTTTAAAGAAATCCTCGGCTGTTTTAATTTAACAAGTTGCGTTCAAAATACTCTTTAAACATAGCTTAGCAAAACTCGATGCTCTAGTCTTAAACGTCCATAAATTGGTGTTCTTTTAGTCGACTTTTCACTTTTTAATTTCCGAGCGCCGCCATCCTGAAGTGTTATGTGTTACGGTTGAAATGGCAAGCTTCACTCTTGTCTGATACAATGTTATCGAACGAGAAAGGTCCCCTTGCCCTTGGGTCCTTCTTTCAAGACAGGGCGCCTATTGAGTTTTTACGTTATTTTAATTTAGCAATGACACAGCTGTTTTCTCAATCAGCCAGAGGATTGCCAAGTTTCACTGGTGAACACTATCGCTAACTTCGCGTGTTACTCGAGAAGTTTAGTCAAAATTCTCTCACGACAAACTATTTATATTAGCTAAATGACACTGATCCCCTGCTGTGGCATTTTGTTTCGTATTGACTTTTGGTGTAATTTGTAAATGTGACTTCGCTTCAGTGAATTCAGCGAATATATATTTGCATAAACATTGCGAAACGACACAGCTGTGAGGATGAGTTTCAACTACAGTGACTCTCTATAACTTGTCTTCCCAGCTTATTTACAATGGCAGAACTACTGCTCTGATAACGACAGAGAACTCAAAAATAAACTAAACACTTTTCACTTTCCGATAATTTCAACATGGACAGCTCTTTTGTCAAATTATAATAGTATTAATGGTCATTGATAAAACTGAAGGTAATTATCGCCAACAACTCCGTTTCGCTTTTATCTATAAGATGATTTTCATTACGGATTTATCTATTCAATAGACTATATAATTCAACAAAGTAACTATCAAGGAGCAAATCGATGTTTGGTCCTGAACAAATAAACTAGCAAACAGGATACTTCCTGAAAACAATCGATAAACCAATCTTCGTCCAATCTGAACCAATCCTCTTATTTCAAGTTGTTTTCTTACTGTTTCCTACTCTCAATAAAAATGAAATTGACTTAACACATGTACATTTACATAAGAATTTTGCTTCGAATACAGTCAAGTAGAATTTGAAACAAATTTGGTCTCCACCAACCACTACAGTTTGTGTGACTTACCTCGCAATAATTTCGTTGTCCACTTTCACCAAGCAGTACGGGTCACTCCTGCCCGAGCTGTCAATTAGATGAATGAGTAAAGAAAATAGAAGATATTACAATCCTGGTTCAGTTATATGTTACCGGTTTACCAAATAAAATAGATTTCTTCTATGATCAGTTTAAAAAACTCAGAATGTGCGTACGGTGGCGATGTTCGCTTAACATCAACCCGTTTACAATATCTTAACACGTTTACATTTTTATTGGCACTTACATGTCCTTCCCCGGCAGATTTTTCGCTTCTCCTATGCGAAGGTAGATCGAAGTATTTTGTGTCATGTCGACCTGGTTGTTTTCCCCAACTTAATGTGTAGTGATTTGACGCTCCAAGAAAAGATCAACAAGCTATTCTACACTACTGATCGCAATAAAATAACCAATCACTTGTATTGGTATATGTATGAAACACGCAAAGTAATCAATAATGTTTTACATAGTTACGACACTTTCGTTATCGTGTTCACTCGTTTTGTTGTCAATGGCACACAGTATGAAGTAGCTTGAACCGAGGTCACTTAACGCATCTCTATTGTCAAGCGAGAATAAACAGAGTCATTATTTGCTTTGTTGTAGAAGTTTGCCGAACAAGACAATTCTATACTTAAAACTTGCGCACAATGATTGGTCGGCAGGATAAAAGTCTCTCGATATTCTCACAACTTGTCTGAAAAGCTATGCAACAATTTTCGCCGACATTTCAACAAGTGGCCTTTGGTCTCGATGACCAATACATTTTGGCTCAATTTGTTTAACTACCAGTCAGGAAATAACTTTCGACTATTTAGAATATTGTTCAGTTTTTAGAAACGGCTTTTGATTTTGTAATTGGCACGGCAATGCAGTAAGAATGCATAAATTAAAATATATTAAGTACGAAAGCCCCCAATAACAAAATATTTCAGTTTTGGGTTATTCGGGGCCATTCAGTGTAGATATGGCAATAATTCAACCCAAAGACCAAACTTTTGTTGAGAGAATAAGTAGAATTCTACCGTCGCGATATTGCTATGAAATATTTCAGAACTCCACAAAAGGATCGAGAAACTTGTAAACATGTGTTTCTAAAAGTGGCTTCTTCCCGACTCTCCTGGCCTCTTAGTTAAATTCGCGGCAGATTTTCCAACAATAAACTCAGAATTTAAAATATCATAAGAGAACTCTGTGCAGTTGACGGATATCTTTTTCTATCTGAGTTATTACAGTAAATTTTGGCTGAGGCCAAGGCCGGCGGAGCAGGGGGGGCAGGGGGGCACCAGCCTTCAGCCTGAGCTTGTTCTTAGCTTGTTCTTAATATTTGGGCAAATCTCAGCCTAGGTGTTCTTCAGTAAGGTTTGTTCTTATAAAAAAATCGTGTAATTCAGTTGAGCCGAGTCATGTTTTCATGGACAGACATCACAGCATAAATGGAGTTGTTGTTTTGTAACTTCTGGTACACACTCAAGGCACACTTGTAAAGTTGCAATTGAAGTTGTATGGAAATTTCTTGTGTGTTCCCACTGGAAAATTTATTTTACTGTATCCTTTTTAAAGTTGTTTGTTTAATTTGTTTTCTCTGTTGTTTTAATTTATATTGGCTTTGATCTGCGAAAAAAACCCAAACACATTGTTTCTCTACGTTTTGTTTCATGTACTTGTTTGTTTGTTTGTTTGTTAGTTAGGATTTGCGTACTTTTTGTTTAATTTGTGTTTGCTTTCGTTATGTAACTTGTTTGTCGGAGTCGTTGACTGTCAAAAATTATTTTAGTTGTTATTCAGTAACTGTGCCTACTTAGTGCCGGATCAGGCTCCTCCTCAAGTGTTCTGCAATTGGTCTGGGATTTAAAAGAGCCGAAAACAATTGTAGAATTACAAACCTTTTAGTAAATCTACTGATTATCAGTTGCCGTGTTAGTCTTTATTTCGAAGAAGCGATTTGTTGTCTTCTGTACAACTCAAATTTGCAAAAAAGGCCAAATCAAACCACATCGATGCTGCTTTGTCCGCAAAATTTTAAGCGTGGCTTTCACGGCAACAAACAACTTGCCAGTTTTTCTTGGGACCTTCATATTGTCACCTCTCAGATCCTTTTAAAGATTTAGATCCAGTTGTTCAATGTTCGATTTGGTGACACAAAATTATAGTGATTACGTCATGGCCAATTGCATATTTGGCATGGTTTTGGTCTGCAAATGTGGCCAACTGTGATTAGGACTAACACTTTCAGTTAGGTTACGGTCAAGCGGACACAGACCACTTGTTTACCGCAATAGTTCTACCTAAAATCAGTTATGGTCTAAGTGTTTATGCTGCCTCTAGTCCGTAGCTTACTACTGTACAGAATTTTCTTCGCCGTTGTTACAAACGTAGTTATATTTCATACCCCATGGAGAAGTCTGACTATGCCATTTTTGATAAGGCCAGTAAGAGTGTCAAGCACCCTTTACATGAATTGCTACCTAAAGTTAAGAGTACGACACATAATCTGAGAAAAGTGGGTAGCCTGCTGCCTAAGGTCAATTCGGAGCGATATAAAAACTCTTTTACCAACAGACTCTATTTTAACTATAAGTTAGCTATCAATTAATTAAGATATTTTAAATAGTGTTTATAATCTTAGTCTTGTATTTTATTGGTATGTATTTTTACCGATATTATTTCAATAAAGACATTATTATTATTATTTCAAGATTTGTTTCTAAATCGAGTTCTTTTTGCATGAATGTAGGAGGATTCGAAAACATAAACTTAGTGGCTAAAAATATCCATCAATCATTTTACACATGTACAATTCGGTGCGCCTTATTTCGAAAGCATGTATTTTTTGGGACCACCGTGTGTGCGAGGTTAGTGCAGTTGGAAAGATCTCTGACTGCCAATCAGAAGGTCCCGGGTTCAAACCCCGGCCTGGTCGAGGGTGGAACTTTCGGTGACTTTCTTTCGCCACACCGTCCGTGAACGGGGACGTTAAGCCGTTGGTCTAGTTTCTCGACGTTCTATCGGGGGACTTAAAAGAACCCATACACTTCTCGAAAAGAGTAGGGTAATCCCAGTGTTGTGGTCTGTTGACTGAGGGCACAACTTAATGTCTCAGACAAAAGCATTGTGAACCGTTCATAGCGGTCTGGCTAAGTCCCTCAACCACTGAACCAAACACTTGTTGTGAACAGGTAGCTGAAAAGCCCCGCGGGGAGCACCTGGATATATATGTATGTATGTAATTTCAAGTAATCGCGCAAAATGCGGTACTTTGCCCAGTTGGCCGCCAACGCCTTGCGTCGCACGTAAATGTGGCCGCGCAACGTAAACAATATCTCAAGAGCCTGGTTCGAGGTGAACCTAAGAAAATGGCGGACAGTTGATGTTGTAAATGTCGTTAGTTTTCTAATAAGAATTAACTTAAGAGAAGCTGCAACGTACACGGCAACAGTTCAGAACTATCTTAAATTTTCTATTTTTCTCACAATGGCTCGGTCAAATTCAAATGCTGACAATTACAAAGTCAAAATGTCTCTAACGCGACTGAGTTCAAAGAGCCAAGAGGAAGAACTGTTTGATTTGTGCAACTTGAGTGGAGTCACATTTGACCCAGATGTGTTTAAAATCGTCATGGACTTGATAAAAATGAACGTCCAACCTACCGCTTTGGTTCAGATGCTGAAGAAAATGACTGCCACTTCAAAAGGTTATCGTGCAGACACAAGTCGAAATTCCACAGGAGACGATGTCACGTCCAAACCCAGTGTAACAAAACCAGATAAAAACGGCGGGGATCCAGGGCCGAAACCTGAAAGACGGGAACGATCGCAGCCACTAACAAAGAGAGAAAGAGAGTTGAAGCCACACATTGTTCATAAGTAGATGTTATTTGCCCAACAAGACTTCGGATGGTAAACAGATAGAGAATGAAAACTGTGTTCATGATCACCTCAAGTATGAAAGACGCCAGTACGCTAGTTACTACTCAGTCAGCCTAAACTATTTTGCTAAAAAGTATTTTAGATATCATGTTGCATTTGGTCGCGCTTTATTTATATTTAGGACACTTATTGTAAGTGTATTGGGTAATAATAACTATCCACGTCAAGATATCTGAACTTCTATCAAGCTGACATATTAACACAGTTGCCTTATTGGTCCATACATTGAAAACCAGCCTGATTTTGGTTGAACATCACACCGAGGTTTTCCAAGCGGTTTGCATACTAGTAACATTGCCTAAAAAGAGCTGTTAACGTTTCTGCAACACTGAAAACAAAACAAAACAACAGTGCAGATGCAGCAACAACTTACAATAAATAAAAGCTAATTATATAAAAGAATAGAACAACTTATACTTGGCTCTGTACCATAACAAAGCACTTGGGAAATTAAAGAGTGCTCAGGAGAAATTCTCACCATTCTCACAATTGATAATGTAACCAACAGATGGGAGGGATTTAACAAGAAAATTTCATACTTGATTTACTTGTATTGAACATTAGTTGTACAATAAATTATATTTTCATATTGCAGTTGCTTTTTGTGATCTATCTGGGGTTTCAAAAATATAAACTTGTAGGAGTTCAAAAAGCCAGAGTAGGTGTAGGTTTATTGAGGGCTAGAGATACACAGGTAGATATTCAGTATGACTGTAGTGAAAATAGGCATTGGAAATGAGACTAGTAAACACAGCATGCAATGCATGACAATTTGTTTTAAAACTTCTGCCAATGAGTTTAAAAACTTGTATGTAGCCTTATAAACTGATCAGACTCCCCACTACTTG
>JANRMR010163210.1:1207-12338 GCA_025434825.1 Bergia sp. 'catenularis' | reverse complement strand
ATTAAACAACCATATTTGGCAGAATCTTATTGGCAGCTTAACCTCAAAGACAAAACTGTGAAAATTAAGAATCGAAGGATTAGTAGTGATATGTTATATCAAAGATATCGAATGTTTTCCTAAATGACACAAACTATTTAAACATTGTTTGAAAACATAATCTCCCAGATTAAATCTACAACCAACCTTGTTTTCAATGTCGTGATGTCCAAACGGATGATTCTCGTGTTCGCCAGATATTACTTTTCTTTCGAGAGAACTGATTTGAATTTGAGTCGCATCTTTCAGGTGATTTCGTGTTTCGTGTTTTCTTGTTTGCTCTTTTCCCGGGAGCTTTTGAACTTCTCCAATATGAAGCGCATCTAGAAGATCCTGAAATCGTTCCTCCGAGATATTTCCGGTGATGTTCGAAGCGTAATCTTGAAATATTTTCCCCAAATAATACTGACTAGAATTGTTCATAACTACAATATGAGTGTTAATGCTTCTCCAAGAAGTTCTCTTCTTTGTTAATGTTGCTTGGTTTTGATATAAACAGATGAGAAGACAAATTATAACAGCTCTGCTTATGAAAGCAACAAAGGCAGTTGAGGCCGCCATCTTCCAATTTGGATGTGAGTTTATGAGAATATCACTAGCGAGAATTTATCACCTCATGGCTCTGTTCTCGCGCTATCTAGTAATGTTATTTAACTCAGTCGTGTAATTGAAAAAGAAAAAAAGAAGTCAGCGGCTGAGACACATGAATGGTTCTAGCTTAAAAATCGTTCGTCTCGGCGAAAGCGTAAATAAACTGAAAAAATGACCCTGTCAACACTGCAACACTGGCACAGTGCAGGTTCTCCAAACAAAGTGTTTTAACAAGGAATTTACTTACTGGCAGCAAAATATAAAGCGTTCTGCTGTTGATACCGGAAGCAAACACAGCAAGCTCCTAAACAAAGCTACGAAAGTTACTGTTAAACCAGGAGAACCGCCAGAGCTAATCCGAAGAAATGCAGAAACAAATGCGAGAGTCGACACGAAACAACTGAACTCTGTGTTTCAATGTCAAGTGAAACAAGATATTAAGTGAGGGCAGATTAGTGATGGCTGATGACAGAATTACAAAACTTAATAGCAGAGCGTCAGCCTGACAGATGTATAAACATACATCTAAAAAACTAAACCGGAGTCAGATACTTGTCAACCTCACGGAGAATTATGCATCCCTACTGCCTTTCGCTGGTTCAGTCTTTGGCTTATCGGCATACAGAACTGCAAGTGATTAACGACAAAATATTTAACAATAAAAATAGTAATTAGTGCCAAGAATGTTTGAAAATATTTCCTTCATATACTTACTAGTTTACTGGACAAATTATCCTACTCGCAAAAATTACTCATTTCGTGGAACAAAACACTGCATGCAACACACACAGCTACAGGTTCTGTTTGTGTTAATATGCCTCGATTTCTGGACCGACGCTCTGCATAATAAATGATTTGGCCATTTTCCATTGTTAAAGGCCAAATACAACCTGTTGGCTTCGTGTATTCAATGTATACAAAATTGTATTAGCGCTATTTGCTAATTTCAAAATACTAAGACCAAGCTTAATAACAGAATATTTTCCTTCGCACAAATCTACCACTTTCTCCACTGTGTTAACAAAGACAATTTTTCCACAATACATTATTTCTTTTCCTTCAAATAAGTGCTTTTCAAACTGAACTGAAATAGCTTGGTTTCCGCGGGCAAACCGGCAAAATGTGAACTAAACAGCTAGTTACGTCAGAAACTTTCGACTGGTTTTAAAGGACGCCAATTAGAAAAAACATATTTGTTTCTAAAAAGTAAATTTGTTTACTATGTTTTGAAACACCTAAACTAGGAATTTTTTCATTAGAAAAATATTTAGATTGTTTCGTATCGATTATTATGTTAGTAGTGTTGATGAATTGACTGTATAAACTGCTCTCGGAGAAAGGTGCATAATTAATAATTATAATTATTACAATTATATTTACTATCGATCATCTGTTTTGTTTTGGTTTTTTTATCTTAAAGGTAAAAAAGATAGATAAAAAGAAAAAAATGAAAGCATCTCTTGATTAGAAAAACTATACAATTAGTTTTAAAAGTTTAAATTTGGTATACAGTCTTCATACCTATTTGAAAAGAGAAACAAATATATCAACACCAAACTGATAAATTTAAAAATTGAGGATTAAAATAAAAGCTTTCTACTTTAGGAGAGGTTATATTTTGATCAGAATTTTCATCAATACATTTTAGCTTCTTATGATTTGTTTAACTGTTTGAACAAATAACAACTGATTTTTAACTATGGCAAGCACCATTGACACAATAATGGTAACTGAACTGAGTGGCGTGCAATTTGCTCTGAAATCATACGCGTGATTCAGTCAAGTATGATTTTCTGAGACCAAAACTGTACGACTGAGGAGTTCATTTTCCAATTAAATATTTCCATTTTGAAATAAACTGTAAGGCATTTTACTCTGTGTCATCTATTTCTTCTACATGTCAAAATTTTCATATGAATGACCCATGAATGTCACACGTTGCGCATCCCCTTTTTTGCTGCGCAGCGACCTGATATTTCAGCATTTTCTGCTCTGGGAACGGTTGTTTGAAATAGTGCGATTGCAGACTTAGGCCCAGTTTAAACGTCGAACTTCACATATGTTGAATCTAATGTCAGTATTAGGTACATGTAAAGTTCGACGTTTGAACTGGGCCTTAAAACAGTGCAATTTTAAAATTCTAGTGTAATTACTGCTGTTGGAAACCAATCAGGTTGCGGGAACCACCAGTGATTTCAAAATAGATGTGATTTTAAAAGTGTTTTTTCGTATAACGTAACACGAAATGTTGATTCTTGAAAACATAAATCATAAAACAAAAGTAAGCAAATATTATTTCATAAGCACTGAAATTTACTTAGTGGAGACTCAATGAAGAAAATTAATACACGCTGTTCTTATATAAGAAAAACTTTGTAGGGACAACGAGGCTCAAATCGCTCAAAATCTAAGAACAATTTGAGATCAATCTGACGGCCGAGAGGGCTCGGAGTTACTGAAAATGTTTTAAAACTAAATATTTAAAATTGTTACTTAACCCGAATCACTAATAAAATGCCAAAGTTTTAATGTTTTCGCAACATTTATTTCCATAAATAAATGTTTAACCATATAAAATTGATTGCTAAAAAAATAAGCGACCCTACATTTTGCGATCTACAGTGTTTATGCACTTTGTTCCGTAACGGCTAAGAAACCCTAAACATTCCGATTGCACGCAAGTGTTGCATTGACCGAGCTCCGTTTGCTAGGAAAATTGGAAACGCAGAAGAATCAGACATCTGTTTTGCTGTATTTTGGCCGCTTACCAACTCGGATAAGTGGCCGTTTATTTTCTGCGATATATGCAGTAATAATAAACAAGAGAAAACATGTACTAAGTCATTCATTTTTCCAGCAAAGGTTGGGGTCTGTCACCCCACCCGGAACAGCTTGACACGTGAGCCAAAGGGTGATACGGGGAGGAGAAGGGTGATTTTAAAGAATTATCCAAAGCCATTGCAAAATGTTTAGTTTGACTCACGTATGAGAGAACAGAGGCCAAGCACATGGCTGGCAAGGATTAAGTATTCGATTCTGCGATACCCGGATGGCGCGTCATCAAGAACGGTCTGGACAGGAAACAAATTCGTGCGTAACAAGCCGCATAAAAACATTTATTTCCTTTGGAAATAAATTGCCTTTAATCTATCCGCCAATCATTGAACGCGTAATTCCAATGTCCAAACAGATTTGAGTTGGCAACCTGACACTTGAGTTGAAGAGGCATCTTCGGTACAACATCGTAGATTATAAAAAGAAGAACAATTTAAGAACAATTTGAGGCTGAGAGCCCATAAAATTAAGAACAATGAGCCTTGACTCAATATCTGGTTCTTACAAAAAAGCGATTACTGAAATTCAATTAGCCAATCATAAGTGCGAACGGTTGATTTTCCTTATTGAACCAATCAGCAGCGCAGACAAAGACATTTCACAAGTGACAAACAAACGAATCAGCAGTTTTCGCGTTATCACTCGACACAATAAGGGTTGTCAGGTCTGAGTGGCCTTACACCATACCCTTTTTTGATTGGTCGAAAGCCATTTGGTAGGCAAAGCGTTGCAAATCCGCACAAATTTTACTATCAGTCAGTGTCAGTCGTTGACTTTCTTTCTCGTCTTTTTCAAGAAGCATAAATAATAAAAATACATCTGAGCAGTCTTCAAACCAAAGCCATTTCTTTCGGTTGTTGTTGACAGACTTTCGTTCTTCACGAGCTGCATGTCATGGCGGCTGTTTTTTCAGTGTTTCCAGTTCAAACCGAAATTTTGCTTCTTGAACCACAAAGAGACGATGAGACAACATGCAAGTAGAAAACATATCGAGGTAAAATATTTTATCTTAGAAAATGTCTTGCAATTTGCATAACAGCATAAAACGAGGCTGTAATCTGTGATATCTCAATTCTCCTCGCTTCACACACAGCCTCGGTACATGTATACGTAAACAAACAAACAAACAAATAAACAAACATTTCATCGCAAGACTGTCTGTTTGATCGTTTAGCTCTTGTTTAGCTTCCAGGTAATCGATTGCTTTTACCCTTTACACATAGCAATATAAAATGAACAAGCTTTTGATATTCGATTACAATTTGAACGCAAACTTCCGTACTTGTGTACAAACATCGGCAAATCATTGTAGATTTCACGTTCTTTTTCAACAGCTTATCTCCAGTCGGTCTTAATTGGCTTTACCTGATTTTGACAGGAACGGTTTGAACTTCGAGTTTTCCTTTCTTACATTTGTCTTTGGGGTCCTGCAGGCTACACTTCAGATTAGAACAGGTGCTTGTGCAGCGAATTCTTTCAAGCCATATTTTATTTTGAGAAGTTTCTTGTTTTTAATGGGAGGAACTTGGCATTGCAGTTTGTCGCTTTTTCTTGACGCTTGGCACACAGAGGGACAGAACAACAGGACTTGTAACCATTTGGAGAAAGGTTTGCAACAAAAACGAGATTCACATTGCGATGCTTTGCCTACCAAACGGCTATTGCCCAATCAGAATAAAGCAATGTGTGACGTAATGTCACGTGAAACCTGATAAACCCTCGTTCGTGCAGTTTTCTGAAATTTAGAAATATGGCCGAAAGAAAATTTAAAGATTTTATTTGTTCAGTGGTATAGTTTATTTTGGAACAAGAAAACCAAAACATTCATCCAAAATTCTCAGATTAAAGAACAAAAAAGGGACATCATGTAAATCCCTGCAATGGAACAAAACGACTTCACGGCCACTCAATCGCCGCGCAACAATTCGCATAATACCAGTAAACAATCGATGGCACTATTCAGCGGAGCAGTCGTTCAAGAGGGTGATGTTTGAATTAACATAAGTACCCTGAATTAGTCTTCTACTCTCAGTTGCAGCTATTCCATCTGGTCCCAGATCATTTTCAAGATCAGAAGCGACCCAAGCCTTCAGAAAGTGACTCTGATGACGAACAACTTGACTAGCCGGCTTTTAGGTGTTGCTTATACTTGTAGGAATGAATTTCACTCGATCCTGTACGACCGACAGATTTCATACCACCTTTACATAGAAGTTCTCATTCTAGAATGAAAGTGTAGTAAAAACATCGACGAATCGAAAATACGAATCAGATGACTAAAGGTTGCGTACCATAACGAGCTTGTACCAGCTTTACGTGATACTTGTGCAAAGTGCAGCCAGATTTTGATCCGGAACGACAATTTCGGTCTTGTGCACTAAACTACTGGAATGAACTCGTTCAGGAATAGGCCCTGTCTACATTTATTATGCCGGATAAATTTGAAAACAACATTTTCACACTGAAAACGCAACAAATATTTCCGATCCACACTGGAAAACTGATAAAAAATGTTTCCGGCCACACTACAACAATAGCAGGTCCTAAAATGTTGAAACTCGGAAACAACAAAAGTACTGACTACTTTTAGTGGTCTGATGACGTCAGCGTTTTCAAAAAGTTCCCTTTTAGTAAAATGTTTCCGTCCACACTAAAGCGCATGGACCGGCGTTCTACAATATATCCATTTGAAGAGCGTTTTCAAAGAGTTCACTTTTCGATTGATAATTTTTCCGTATTAGCGTGGAAGTTAGGCCTAACTGTAAGAATAAAGCTGCGTTTTCAAATCAGTATCCGACGCAGTGTGGTCAGGGCCTTATAATTAGTTGTTTTAGAAGATTCACGTAAGCGATATAGGGTTTCAGAGTGTAGCCTGCATGAACATGTTCCGGAATGAAACCCGGTTCATATTCATGTAATCATCCCATTATTTTTTGCCAAAAATAGCCATGGACATTGTAAGTATTGACGTTCATATATTTTTTAAATCTATTTCAAAAAATATGTGAATAATTCACAATTGACAGTTTGAAGTGTCATTGATGTTTTGCGTAACTGGTGTCAATATTTTCAAACCCCTTTTTGAGAGAATTCTAAAAAAGTTATAAGCTTATCCAAGTTTACCAACGTGTTGCTCTAAACAAAACGTTATTTATTTATTTTTTCAGTTTTGCCAGAGTATATTACACAACCAAAAAAAACAAAATTTAAGCAAAACAATACGACCCACTGGTAGGGAAGACACAATAGCTGTCGCCAGTTACATACAGTGAGCCCATTGTAATGCAGATCTGACACAGAACTTTTGCCTGACGACAACAAGTGCTTAATTTAGTTGACAATTTGAGAGCGGGTTAGTTTTGTCCTTGAGACCAGGTTATTTTTGTTTGAGACTGGTTAGTTCTTGTTTTTGTAATTAAAAACAATTAAAAAACGTTTCAATATAATTCATATTCGCACACCAATAGTCATCCACAAGTAAGACAAACAGGTTACTTCTTCAAATCTAGCTGTAGGTGCTAGGCGTACGAGGCGCAAGGTTTTTTAAAAATGAGATATATCCATCGCAAACCTTCCCAGTCACCATGGTCACTTAACAAAAATATCTTCAAGCTATGTTTTAGTATTGCGCGTGTTACAAGTGTTCATGACCGATATTATTTTATTGACCAACGTTGTTTCACTTGATGCCAAGAATTTACTGATAAAGACCGACCAAAAAGTATGAGCCATTAGACGAGATGCTTTCTTGATATGCGATTTTTTAATTGCATATCAATCACTATAATGTTTGCACGCCAAAAGAACTGAAGAACAGACCGGCTAGACAATTTCTTTATCTTTTTAGATAAAGAAAGTGTCTAGCCGGTCAGTTCTTCAGTTCTTTTGGTGTGCAAACATTATAGTTTAAACAGATATATTTGTGTGGGGAGGGAGGAGGGGGAGATGAAGGAAGAGGGGGTAGGGCACATGCAATTTAAGTGAGTTTCGATTGTGCCTTGTTTCCCCGGAGGGAAGTTCTCAATAAAGTTTTGAATGCGGGGAAGGAACTCTGCCCTAATGCCCAAACACCTTACTATTTTGAATTTTACTTTTACCCGAAATAGTATCCCTTCAACATACTTAATAAAAAAGTAAATTGTATCCCTCTCATAAACCCACTATAAAAACAATACCTTTCCATGCACTTGTAGCTTTTGGTAACCCTTTCATAAAATACCAGTTTCAGTGACCTTTTCATATACTAAAGTACCGATCAGTTTTCACTACTTTTTCATTTGACTGCAATCGCGAACATGAAAAAGGCACCCTTTTCGGCCCAAACCCTCGTACTGGCCCATTATAGAGAGTAAGCCCTGGTTGCTTGTTTTCAGCTGACTCGATTTATTTGCACTCACTGAATATTGAGTCTGACAGACATTTATGACTATGACGTGGTACGGGAAAATGTTGACTTCACAAACAATATTTTAGATTAGTGTTGTTACAATGTTAAGATAATTGACACCAATAAAAGAGCAAAATATTGGACTAACTGATTAACTAGATCTTCTCCTGTGAAAAACAGTACAGTATATCGTATTTGAACTCCAATATCTGCGTTGGTTTCTGGGTGAACTGAGTAATATTGTTGTCTCAAGAACATGAAAAACAATTCGTTCGCGTTAGAAGCCGAGCCTCGATTGTTCTTAAGTTATTCTTAATTTTTAGCCGGCAAGTTTAAGCCTCGTTGTTCTTATAACATTGTTCTTATAAAAAAGCGTGTATTGCAACAACCTACTGCACGGATTTTCTGCCTCTCATCTGAACAAGATGCAACGCGTCTTGAATGCTACAATCAGGCTTTTCAAAAGAACCAGTAAATTCTGGCTGAACATATCAAATTGTCCTTAATTTTTTACGACAACTCCGGCCTCAGTTGTTCTTAATTTATTCATATACCTGCATATAAATTAACATAAAAATCTTCGGAAACTGGAGATTCTTAATGTAATGATATTTCCACTTTTAAGTGTTATCTCAAGACTCGTATTGCCACTATTGGTCAGAATCGATCACATGATGCACGCTGGCAGGGCCAATATCTGCAATTTAAAATTGTTTTATATTTGGTTATTTTAGCTGTATAATGACCGAAAACTCAGCTTTTAGGCTGGGAACATCGACAAGGGAAAAGAAGTAAAATAATTCAATACCACAAAACACAAAGAACTCGATAAATTTTGCCTTTTTGTTTCATTACGTTTATCGCGCGCGCTTTGCCGTTCCAAATCAGAAAATATGTGTTGAATCATAAACAAAATAAACCCCCTCTGCGCTATTTTCGTTTCGAGCTATACAGGCACTCGTTTGAAAAGTGTCCTCAAAGTTTCACATTCGCCCTTGGCTCTGCCTCGGGCAAATGTTCATTTTTCGGACACTTTTTCAGTTTCGGGCCTGTATAGCTCGATATACAAAAAGCGTAGATGGGGTTTATTAACTAATTATAGAATTGTTTTAATCATGTAGCACTAGTATACAATATCGTTTTAATCATAATTATAATTGTATATATATCCATTATTTTAGTGCTTAAATATAAATTGTAATTATTGCCTATTATTATATATTTCCTTTCTTATTTTTCACCAAAATGATGGGTTACTATATATAGTCATAATGACACAGGTCATCACATCATGACGTCATTAACCATGTGATAATGAAAACTTCACTGGAGTGCTAGCTGTTTGCAGTGGGATGAAATGAAATGTTTTATCAGAAGGTAAGATTAACTGAAGTTTCTTAGGCTTTTTATCTTGACTTCAGTGTAATGCTACTACTACTACTAGTACTGTTACACGCTTTTTTCTGTTGTATATAAGAGCAACGACTCAGGGTCGGATCCAGAGTAGTTAGCCTACATAGCAGGCGCTCCAGTTTGATTTCGGTGCGCAGGTCAAACCCGGCTGCAAACATGACTTGACCGCGCCAGTTGTAGTTATGGGAGAATGGGACTGTTTATGACGCTAGGTTCCTTGCGCACAAAAAAGCCAAAATAGCGCCTACTATGCAGGCTAGAGTAGCGCAACTAGTTTTCAGAAGCCAGCCGCAATAATTGAGGAAAAAATAAAAAATGAAATATTTGCAAGCTATAATTTGCAGCCTGTTAGTGAGCTTTGTACCTTATTGTTTGTGATCCAATTCATCAGTCACGTTTGAAACTGATTCAGCAATTTACCAGCTTTAAATTCATTTCCCAAAACTTTCCCGTCCCCTCCCTTTTCATTTTCTGTTTTCAGCGAATGTGTACCAGTCAAAGGCCAATTGTAACTTGTGCAACAGTCAAGGTGTACTTTCATTGACTGAATCATAATTGGTGCATTAGTCACAAACCACTCAAATGGCATAAGTAGCTCGAGAAAACCATTCAATGTAATCTTTTTTTAATATATTACTGAGTAGAAGTTAAGTTGCAATTGTCAATTTGCTTGAAACGTTAATGTAAAATACATATCAAATGAATCTGCCGGGATAAGCTGCTATTGAACAAGTAATTTGAGGTACTCGAATGGTGTATTTTAAACAGAAGAGATATTTGCGAGCTGACAAAGGGCCCACAGGGCTGAATTAGCCTACCTACTGGATTCGAACTTTCAACACCTCCCCCCCGCAACTTCCGCGCATTTGACAAGCTATTGTGCCCGGGTGCGGGGCATTTGATGTTAGGGAGTCTTCCTGGGGCCGGGAATTTGAACTGAACAGAGGAGGAGGGCCGGCCATTTGAACATGAAAGTAGGTCTCGATTTCATGTAGCCTGCTGTGCCGATTCACTTGTCAGTAAATGCATGTAGCTGTATTGAAAGCTCTTCAGTTACTTGCAGTTACCATGTGGTGGCATAGAAACTTGGGCAAATTGTACTACTTTTGTTCACGCTTGCTCAAAAATAACAATCCGCTCATATCCACTGTTTTTGTGAAGGCTGACAAACTTTGCGTTAATTTTACATTACATAGTTTTGTCGACACAGTGATAAAGAACTGTATACACGTATTACATTTTTGTTTAATTGTTTTGGTGAATTTAAAGATGTTCAGTACAAACATTGGTAAAGAACTGTCTACTCAACAGAGAAGAGTACCAGTAAAAATAAACTGAGAAAGCGACTCTCAAATTTAATTTACCTTGTCCCGGGAGTGGGGACATTTGATCACATATTTTTATTTCTGGCGGGGCAATTGAACAACGTTTTTAACCCGGGGGTGTGGAATTTGAACAACCACGAATCCAAAAGTTCAAATGCCCGGCGGTTGCCTGGGGGGTCATGTTGAAGTTTGGATTTGATCGATACATAAATGACTCAAGAAAATCAATCGCCGTGAGTTTTTAATATATTACTGAGCAGAAGTTTTAACTTAAAAGTTGCAACTGTTGCTTTGCTTCCCTTGGAACTTTAATATAAAATACATCATAAATGAATCTGCAGCGATAAGCCGCTACATGTATTGAACTAGCAAAATTCACTACTTGAGTAGTGAGTCAATAGAACAGATATTTTGCGAACTAACGAAGGGTCCTAGGGATGAATTACGCAAGTAGGAATTGCATCATCTATTTACTGGCCTAAAGCGCTAGAGAAAATAATTCACCGTGAATTTTTTAATAAATGCTGAGCTGAAGTTAATT
>JANRMR010162987.1:0-12344 GCA_025434825.1 Bergia sp. 'catenularis' | reverse complement strand
TCGGCGTCACGCATCAACACTTATGCAGATGATCTCTGTGAGCCAGCGCCAGTGCAGTGTGTGGGAGACGTTTCCGCTCGTCTCATTTGAAGTCTTTGTTTCTTGTTGCGTTTCCTGGGTTGAATGTATTATTGCGTTCATTCCACCACGTAGATCTGTGATCTATACAAATAATTACAAAGGTTTCTTCTGGATTCCAAAACTGGAATTGACACCAGTTACTTGTCAGCAAACGAAAGTTCAAGAAGTTACGAGTGAGTATTGACTTTTCATGATTTGATTTTGAGTCTTTCACTCCCAGCCGCCGAGGTTTGTTTAACAAAGAGCAGTGTTGTGTTTGAGCTTTGTATATGCCAAGAATATTGTTATCTCGAGTTCAGAAGCGATACTCTCGACGTTAAAGGCTTAAAGGACTAAATTAACGAAGTTGTAGTGTTGAAGCGTTGTTTGTTAAGAGAAACCAGGGTTGTTCGACCGAGCAGATCATTTCAGGTTTCGCAGCATGGATAAATAGTCTCTCCGTGAGACACGAGCCGAATGACATTTATATTGATAAAAATCATCACACGTGAAGCTTGTAAACTTCCGAATTTGGGGACTATTTGCTCTTAAAACACCAGGTTGAAGTCACAAGGTGCCGGCCGGCTGGGACTTGCCACAAAGTGGAACGAGATCAGTGTTTTCGAAATCCAAAAAGCCGAAATAGCTGTTCAGATCTTAACTACGTAAGACACTGGGTTGAGGTAGGTAGTAATCAAAATGTATCTTTTGCCATGAGAGGTTGTCATAAATATTCAGTTTTCGAAGCACATGTTTTGGTCAAGTAGCATGCAAAGATCATTGTGTGCGGTATGGTTGGAAATGAAAGCGGTGTCTATTAAGCGAAGTATTTTGGCGGTTTCTTTAATATTTGAAACAGGGTCGTGGAGTTTGACATGAAAATTTCGAGCAGAGAAAAACAATCTGGTCTCTGCTTTTGAAAGCATCAGTAACCAGTCGGGCATTTGCAATTTCTTCTCCTTTGGCTTTGCTGTAACTTGTCTGTAAATTTTATTGCATTCGAATTCGAATCAAAGAATTCACATTCGCTGTCATATTGATGCGAAAACGTGGTGGTTTTGCGAATTTAAGGTGCTTCATGATTGATTTCACTCCAGTACGTATGAAAATGATTGAAAATGTATTTCATAACAGTTCTCTCCACAAAGCCAAATTGTATTTGTGCTGCTTTCTCGTTGATTTCACAGACAATGTTTTCATTTTGCACGTCGTTAAGCGTCAAAAATAGCGTCTTGTTTATATGATGACAAACGCTGCATAAGAATTATCTTTTACTAATCTATTTCCTTTGTGGTCAGACTGATTTTCAGGACGACTGCTTGATTAGAAATCTTTTTGTCTTGCAGAAGAAAATTTTAAAACAATTAATTTATAAAGTACTGCAACACTATTTGAATAAACACATTCGGTTTAGAATCGCGTGCACAGGGGATCACAATGTCATTTATAATCAGTCGAGAGTTGAGACTGGAGATATTAAAAAAAGTCGTAAGAAAGATATCTCTCCTTTGGTTGTTCTAGCTGTGAATACTTTTTGATATATTGGCTTATCGGCGGTTCGGTAGATATTTATCTACTTTCTGCCGCCGAAAGAACATGTTTTAATTCGCTTTTTATGCATTTCTATATCGGTTTTTGTCAACCGGACGAAATAAACAATCTTTCAGGTGTGGCGCGGCGCCACAAGCATTCAAATGGTTTCCCAAATTCCAGTGCAATTTCCCGCAATTTCCTGTTGTGTTACAGCTACAGTCACACTTTATGCCAATTTCACATTTGGTCAAAAGTTCACAGATTTCATTTTCTTTTGTCTGATGTTTTCCGGCCACAATTAGCAGTTTCTTTTTTATTATACATTGGCAATGGTTCTACAAGCTTTAATGTCTTTTTTATTGCTTTGGACAAAGCTGCTTTTCTCCACAAAGAGCTCTTAATAGCTTCAACACTCTGTAATAAAGAACAAATTTGACAACTCATGAATATTGTATACGGGATGAGACATCGTCGCCACGTTTTTGTTTCTACTTTTGGCATGTCGAAACGCTTTCGCCCGGTTTTTTGTACGTGACAAGTAATTGTTTCATGACTTGGAAGACTGAGGGGGTGAAGAGTGGAACTTTCATTTTATTACTATCAACATCAGTGGTGACTCGCAGTGATTGAATTTTGACAGTTTCTTCTGACATCAAATCGAAATAGTGTGAATTGGCTTTCCATCTGCCGCCGTATCTGGTAATTATTTGGCTAGAAGCATGCCTGGAGAACTCGACAATGAAAACATAAATCCCATTGGATGAGTCTGACCTTGCATAACCCAACCACATTTTATCTTTAGGCAGTTTACCACTTGTCACTTATTCTCAAAATTCGATAATTTTAATTGTATAGTAGCGTAAAAGTTCCAAGTAACTAGTTACCCATTACTATAAATAATATATGTTTATATGAATCATCTGCATTGTGGATTATTATTGAGCCATGGGTTTATTCTAGGATTGTTTTTTATTTTTTTTTTTCTTCCAAAGTGTTTTTCTATTAATCATTATTAAAATATCTTGTCTTTGAACATTTTAAACTTATATTTTGTCACTTTCAAAAAAGTACGATTTTTTCAGATCATAAGTTGACATAAAATTACATTTAAAAGCACACGTCACAAGGATGAAAAGAAGACAGATGGCATAACTGCTGTTATTTTGTTGTTTTTTAAGACTACCATGAACTGGTGAGAATTGTCAGCTAGTATGAAAATACTGCTGGCATTTCAGCATTCATACTGGTTTAAAAATATTGTTTGATTCTTTCTCAAAGACATTTCGTTTACAGTGTTTTGATAAAGCCATTCAAGAGTGATAAATTGTTGAAACAGGTTTTAACTTGTTTGTTTGAATTGCTATTAATATTTTGTTTGCAGTTTTACAGATTAATAAAAGAAAGTTTCAAATTTTTGAGGGATTTAACCTTTTAACAAGGTGATGATACACATACGAATCTCAGATTATAGACAGTAACCAGCCACATCTTTCAGTGTCGTCAATCCAATTATTTTTAACTCAAAACGTTTGAATGAAATAAAGGCAAATCATGTTGCTTTAATCCCTTCCACAGTATGTATTTAGATCTATTTACATGGACAATGTAAGTTCTGATCCAGTCTCTTGTATGATCTTTTTAAATGACCATGTAATAGCAAACTAGTTAACATTCCTTACTTTAAGGTTACTAATTTTAGTGACTGTTAAGATTAGTGGTCCATTCAGAGCAATATTTAGTGGCTGTTAGTTTTAGCAGTTTTATGAAAAAGCCATATCTCATAAATCAGTTGTTATCTAACATTTAAACAAGATAAAATAATTAATTCAGTAAAAGAATAAATTCACTTCAAATTAATTATTCATATACAAATGCTATCACTGTAACAAAAAAACAAAGTTAATTACAAATTTTAGTAACTGGGTCCTTTGGAGGAAGGGTGCCCAGGGTGTACTTGAATTTGTACTTATTAAATTTTACCAAGACAAACTGCAGTGAGTACAGTGAAACCTCAATATAAAGAAGTTCAGGGGACCGGAAAAATTGTTCGTTATATCGAGGTATTCGTTATATCGAGGCATTTCTTCATGCATTTTCTTGTAATTGGGACAAAAAATATAATTCGTTATACTGAGGTGTTCGTTATATAGAGGTTCGTTATATTGAGGTTCCACTGTACTAAAGTTAGCAATTTTTTTCTCAAGTCATCAACTTTAGTAGCCACTGAAATAGTAACAGTAACTATTTATGTAAAACTAAGTTAAAATGGCAACACATCCCATGATCATCTATTCTTTTCAGCATATTTTCTTATAGAGCTTGAGTGAAACAGATATTAGAGTTGGTTCAGGTTCAAACTCTCCTTATTGTACCATTTTTCCCATTGACTTTCATGTGTTAACATTTTCTAAATAAATGGTGACTCTTGTAACATTTGTTGACTCTCATCTTCATTAATTTTAGCAGTGTATCTGTAAGAGAGTTTAATCAAAGACACCATGGGGCAAAATAAGTGGACAAAAAATAATGGGTTGACACTGACTAAGCAACGACAGCTGTAACCTTCAGTCTAAAAGGACTAGTTAGTAATGGCACTGTGCTCAAAATGTACATATTAAAGATTAAAATAGATAAATAAAAAATTAAGACACACATTTCTTAATTAATTAATTAAGAATTTGGTTCACAGATGGAATGCCAATCCTCTAAAAATAGGTAGTCAGACCATCTGCTGAATATTTGTAGAATTTTAAATATTATAGCCTTAAGTTTTTCTAAAAATTATTTTTAATCTTTTATCATAACATTTTAAGTGCATGCCAACACTTGTTTTTAGGCTAAAGAGGTTACACTATTCTCACCAAAAATTAATGTTTTATACTTTTATTTTTAAATAGTTTTGATATTTTTTGGTCTATGTCAACCCATTTTAAAAACCATTTTTTTATCACTATGCCTGAATGAAACCAGCAACTTTTTTAAATATATGAGAGCATTGATCATTTACTTATTACTATTTAGTAATAAGTATTTTACCATTGACAACCCCTTCAGTTTGTAAAAAATGTCGGGTAAAGTACATTATTGTACCATTATCATCTTTTAAAAAAGAAAATTGGTTGGGCATTGTTAGAGTTGCAAAATAGCATTTGATTTTGTTCTCGAGTGCATTCTTGTGGCTTAAAACTGTCAATTTACCACCTGGACTGGCAGACTTACATGTCTGATATGTGCTAAGTTGAAAATACATTATAAATAAAAAACTCAGATAGGCAGCTGTATTTTCAAAGATGCATGTACATGGAAGCATAGATTCTTAAATTTTGTACAATGTTTCAACAACAATGATCATTCTGTAACTTTGTGAATGCATTCAGGGTTGCCATAAAGAGTGAAGGATTGTGTGACTTTGGAGTCAAATGGAATACACATGTGGCTTATGAAATGACACATAATAATTATTTGACCTTATCTAACGATTTTGCCACAGCAGAGCATTGATAAAATGTAAATTTATGTTTGTTAGACATTCTTGATTTAATAGGTTGCTAGATGGAACAACAGATGCAAAACCATTGTGTTGGAGTTGAACTGAGACCAAAGAACTACATGTATAGTCAGTTTGTGTGTGTGTGTGTGAGTGTGTGTACATGTATGTTTATACATGCATGACCTGTGTGTTTTTATCTTATTAGTTGGGGAGACATACCATAAAATATTTTTTTTTGCTTTGACTATTTATATTTTACTAATCTTGAATAAAAATAGCTATTAAAGACATAGCAGTCTTAACTACTTAATATCTTGCTCTTCATTTATCAGGATCCATACTTCCTGAGGGTGTGGCTGTTACTGGACAGAAACCATTTCCCTGCCTGATACATGGTACAGTTCCACATCACACATGGTGTTAAGGAAAAGAACTGAACTCCACACTGGATCAGCAAACAAATGTTAAAAACAATTTTTGAATGAAGAAAACTGGATCTTGACAAATATTTTAAATACAAGTTCTGCATTGACATTGATTGCGACAATGTATGTTATTATTACAACAAGGAATTTACTGTGGATGATGCTATCTGTGTGTGCAGTCCTTGCGACCATTGCTGGAATAATGACTCCAAAATGGCTAGTAGGGATGCCTAAACTGAATAACAACACTGTGATTAGTAATCAAAATCAATTTACCAGTGCAGATTTCAACTACAGGCCGACATATGGCATTTATAACCGCTGCCTGAGATTTTCCACATTTGGTGGCATAAGAAGTAAAGAGGAAAAGTGTATCAAGTTCATGTACGAGTTTGGGGATTTGCCACCAGCATGGCGTGCTTGCCTTGTTTTCTTGTGTATTGGAAGCTTCATTCTGGGTGTAGTTGTTCTTATGTCACTGGTGGGATTCTGCTTGCAGAGCATTGGAAGGAAGTCCATATTTTCCCTTGGTGGACTCTTGCAGGCGATTGCAGGTATTTAACACTTCTTGTTACTTCAAGTTTGATGTGATACACACTTTTTTTTTTTATACTTAAGAATAAACTTTTTAGGAACACCCAAGCTGAGATTTGCCTAAAAATTAAGAACAAGCTAAGAACAAGCTCAGGCTGAAGTTAAATTGATTTATTTTGAGTGAAAGTCCACAGATAAAATTGTAGAGTTCATGATTACATTCCAACCAAAACTGAATTTTTCTACTGACTGGTAACATCAACTTTAATTTAAACCTAACATAGTGCTTGAGCAAACAGTAAGAGACATGTGTTTCCTACATTACTGTATTAATAATCAATTGTTTTCTACATCTAATCCAGTGTGTGGAATAATCTGGAAATAAGAACCATTCAAAAACAATTTGAGGCTGAAATCACAAAAAATAGTAAGAACAGTTCAGCCACAGCCACAATTTACTGGTTCTTATAAAAAAATGTGTAAAGCCTGTTGAAGTGGCAGACTCCCTTGCACTCTGAACAAGGGTCATGTCAACCCATTCAGTAGTCTAGCTTGCCAAGTCTTTATTTTCATTTCAGGACTGTTTTTTATACATGTAGTTCTAACATTTACTTGATTTTTTGTTCAATTTAATACAATTGACTATTAATCATTATTTAAATATTTTCCCCTAAGTCAACTGGGCCAAGTTGTTTGAAGGCTGCAAGGCTACACTGCAGTACTAATATAACCTGGGTTAAATTTTAACACACACTTGAGGGTTATACCCTTATACATGTATGGACTGATCACAAAACTGAGTTTCTGAGGAATGTTTCAACAACAGATTACATAATTAATATTATATTCTTTGATGGAATTTCTCAAGTGAACATAAAAAGTTGCCTAACTAAATGCAGTGAAGTTAACCCACTTCTGAATGACCAAACCTGCGGCCGAATGTCTTATAATATTAACACACTCGCGTAGCTTGGGGCATTTGCAATGATGGAAATGACAGACCATTTTTGAGAAACAACGTTAAAACTCAATCAGTAAGCTTGGTAATGCCAACACAGGATATTCTGGCAGATATTTTATGTGCTATTCATTTACATGTGAGTTATGCTCTGGTACACCATTTAGGAAAATTTTAATTTAACCATTTTTGTTACTGTCAATAATATACTTGGTAACCCTCGTGCTTCAAACTGGGTTATAAGAAGAAATTTTTGGGAGAGTGCACACTGCTTTTAAAAGCAACTGTTTGCTGTTACAATAATTAATTTAGGACTTCAAGAGTGGGCATTTGTTCTAGGCTGGTGCTTACTCGAATAAATACAGTCAGGCAAGTTTAGCTACTAGGCTGTACAATGTACTCAGTGCTATCCAGCCTTTGAACAACTGGGCCAGGGTAATGAATTTTTCAAGAATGCTATTTAACTAAAGTACCAGTAATAGATTACATATTTAGAAAAATAGAAAAGAGGTAAAAATGCTATAATTTCAAAGTACCTACTGTATGATACATATCTCCAATACAATACGATATATTATACAAATTAAAGAACCACATTTGAAGAACATTAGACATTGAGACGGTTGTAAATTAACCCTGCCAATGGTTTTGTTTTACAAGTGGGTTGAGATTTGTACAGCAGACATTTTGTTATAAGATTGCATGGTTGCATACATGTGTGCATTCCATAAAAATGTTTTGCAAAAAAATATCACTCTTGGACTAGCAGGGGTTTTATTCTTCAAGTCATGTTATAACTGTTATGAGCAGTATGAGAAGTGAAATAAAACAGACTTTATTGCAGCAAAAACATAAAATATGTAATGTATCATATTTTTATTGATATCCTGTTTCTGTATTGATCAATATCTGTATCGTTAAAAGAAATAATTTTATTGTGATATTATTTTGTGTATTGTGGTGTACATGTAATTATCATTGCATCCCTAATAGACCTTTGCTACGCTTCTGTCAAACTGGGTTGAAAGCGAGGCTGGGCGTGCATGCACAATAGTGAGAAATATGGCCTGTGTAGAAGATGTGAAGTTGTCATGGTCAAAATCTTTGAAATATTGTAGCCAATAGGCTTGGATTTGTTAAGATGAGCATGCAATCTTGGCTATGCCTGTTGAATCTCACTTTCAATCAATAAGGGATTGTGTTCTCATTTTGCCAAGATCTAAGCCAATTTATGCTAAATATATTTCAAAGATTTTGAACAAGACAGCTTTATGCTACCAGCATATAGCTATTACTAGTTAATAAGGGTTGCTTTGTTATGCCCACCCAGCCTTGCTTTCAATCCAAGATGACAGAAGTGTGACAAAGGTTTTATAGATACACATGTACCAAATCTGCATCTGCTTTGCTCAATTTTAATTTAAATTGAAAGTCTAACCTTGGTGTTTTTCACCCCTCAGGTCTTTTTTTGATCATTGGTCTTGTGCTGTACCCAGCTGGTTGGGGCTCATATAGAGTGAAGGAACTTTGTGCATTGCCTTTTGAGAAGGCAGGGCCATTTATCATCAACCAGTGTGAACTTGGCTGGGCTTTTTATGCTGTGCTAGGAGGAACTCTAGTGGCTTTTGTTTGCTCTATTCTTTCCGCACAAGCAGAGAAATCAACCTCTAGTGACAAAGTCCAAGATGAAATTTCTGATGGAAAGACAGTGATTTGCTTGGTATAACAATGACATTAATTATGAAAGATTGTTGTGAATAAGAGGATACCATGTATTTCCTCAAATGAGCATTCTCCCTTGAATAATCATCCCCCTTCCTGCAAATATTTGCTTCACCCATAGCATAAAACTTTAGAACCACCCTATAGGCCTACATGTACCCCTACCACCAACTTTGGATCCAGTGGTATTAAGCAATCAGCAAGTAAATGGAGTTAAACAGTTTTAAAACAAAATGGGTCACTGTGAAAACAATTTTTTGCATTTTCATATTAAGTGTTCAAAGCATAATTTAGGGGGAGGTTGTCCTTGTCAGAATACAAAGTTAAAAATGTTGATACGTTTCTTTAAAAATACATTGTTCAAAAATTGACTGACAGTGTGCATTTATGGGAGTAGACAGGGTTCCAAGGAAGAGTATAAACAAAAATTATGCTTGTACACTCGTGAAAATGTTGATAAAACAATTACTGACATGATTGTATAATGTGAATGATGGCCTGTGTTAACTTACATGTATCATCCCTGTATTGTAGAGGTTAAAATTTGATACTGAAAACTTGAACTAACTGCAAGTTAAAATCACTGTTTTACTGGTAAATTAATTTTAAAAGCTCTTGTGTTATGGACAAATTACTAGTATGTAAATCTACTAATAGTATAGATTTATTAGTGTTCTATAGCAAATTTCTGAATCTGACTAGTTCTTTCAGCAATGATACACACTGATATGCATTGATGCATTTTTGTGTGCACAGGTGACAATTTGAATTTTGTCATACATTTATAATTTGATATAAGTTAGTTGAAACAAATACCATAATTATAATTATTATTTAAAATTTTTTTGATTAATTAACCATGATTGGTAAATTTATACCAAAACAATATGAACACTCGCTATTGTTTTCTTATGAGTGATAGTAAACTTGGCTTCATCTCATTGACTATGTACTCGTAGAAAACACGTAGCTTGTGTTCTAATTGTTTAAATATAACTTCTCTTTACTCTTAAAAGTTCTGGATGTGAAGTGATAGATTTATGTGTGCACACTTTATAGCTAATTTACTGTATGTCATATTTTCACCATTTTGTTAGGAGTTTTCTTACTTACTGATACGAGATTTTTTAAATAGAGCTCTAATGTGATATTTTAAAGTAAAGTAAAGCACTGCATTCTTAGATTCTTCTGAGTACTGGAGCATAATTAAATATAATTGTGAACCTATTTGTAAAAATGTTTCATAGGTTTGGAGTTAAAATGTTTTAAATCAAACGTTTTCAACTTAAAATTCATCTCCTTCTATCTACTATATTATTTTAAAATATAGCTGTGCGTGATTGGGTAACTGGGCTGACCTCTATTCTAATTTAAACAAGGGGGATTTCGAATGACTGATAGGGGGTTCGATTATGAAAGTTTTCAACAAACATGCTGCCATAGTCAGCAAAATTTAATACATGACTTTTTGTTTATGCATTATTCTTGGGAACTTCAGGGGGTTCAAATAATACCTGGATGCAGTCTGTTGCTCAATCTCTGATCATCCATTTACAGTAAAAGCATTGGGCAATTTTAAATGCAACTGAAAAGCTGCATCCTTGGAGGCCAAGAAGGGGGAAGGGGGGGGGGGGGAGAGGGTTCTGTTGGAATTTAAAATCAGCAAAGTCAATGGAATAATAAATTATGGTAACTACCTCTCCAGGGATGACCCTGAAGTACGTGTATTAGGTTGGGCAGCAGATAACTAAATTGAATGTAATTATAGTTCCATTACCTTTTATTGAAATGAATGCTGCATTTCAAATTAGTTTAATTTATGAAATGTTTCAGCTTCAGTTAAATTTGAACATAAATTCAACTGACATCAAAAAGTCTTCTTGAAAGGAAGGCAAAGTTAATGGTAAAATAATTAACAACTATTGGATGAGGTTGGTTGCGAGAATTGTCAAGTATGAGGTTTGTATTATTGGCCGAGGTGGTAACAGAAACTGATGCCTTGATAATTCTCAATATCATGATTGTGAAAACTGAATCCAATAACTGTTTTTATTTTGCATACACCTGTGTGTAAAATTAGAGTGCAACTGAAGGCAAAAAAACTATTGTCTGTAGGTATGATGTCACTTCTACATGTATAAAACTAGTGTCTGTAAGTATGGCATAACAAAAACAGTGCCAGCAAAAATTAGTTGTTTGCTTACAAGTGCTAAGCAAGTCAAAATTGGGACTGTGACACCAACGTATAGCAATATGCACAATAATAACATGCAAAATTGTTTGTTACTGGAGAAGTGACATTGTCTTAAGTTTGTTAATTAATATGTAGAATGTGATTTAATAATCACTGCCTTTTTAACCCTGAGAACATGTAATGAAAGTATGATTGATTAAATAATTATACAAAAACTTTATGCTGCTCAGAGAGAAAAAGCTGTCAGTAGCAGTTGAAGTGAACAATCTTAATTTGCTAAATAAATATAAATATTCTTGGTCCCGTACTCAAATAAAGAGTGTAGTGGGGGAGATTAGGAAGGTTGACTAGCTGATTTCCAAAAAACTAACATACATGTTTTAGTCTTTGAGCTAATCTCAAGACAAACTTGCTCAAACAGTGTCAGTAAACAGTTTCGATCTCAAAATATTTTTAAAAAACTAAAAAAAAAACAAAACAAAAAACAACTATTAATGAATGCATTTTGTGTCATTTCATTGCTATCATAAAATTTTATAGTAATTATTGTTTCCAGAGCTATAGACTTTGGGGTTTTATTAGTTATCTAAAGTTCTGTCATTCTGTTTTATGGAGTTCTGCAAAAGGAATCATAACATTTCTGGTAATAGAAATTGTGGCAAATAGTTTAGACCACAAGTAGTCCCTATTTTTCAATTTCAATTCATCAAACTTAAATAAAAGAAATCAAGAAATGTTTGTACAATATTTCGTTAAGTTATGACCCAGTCAAGAACACTGGGGCTTAGTACCAGACAGTCAAGTGTTCTTGTCACAGCTCATCTTTTGTAATTTGTTCTGTGCTTGATGAATTCAGTGGAGAACTGGGGACTGCTTGTGATCAATAAATAACTGGGAACTTGCTAAAAGTGACCTTGGCAAAGAATCACTAATCATGCAGTTTGGTTAAGGCTAGCTGCTGTCATTCAAACAAAGAAGATAAACAGACTGTTAGCCTGTGCATAGCCTTTCAATTTATATTAATTAACAACTGTTAAAATGGCCAAACAGAGACTGGTACTGTACATGGCGTTTGCACACAGGCTGCAGACTGCATGTCGGCAGATGAATGCAATGAATATAATGATTCAGTCGTGCACAGATCTACAGTTGGGCATTTTACTAACCACCAGAAAGTGTAGTTCTATTCGCAGTAAGATTTGATTGGGCTGTAGCAAATAACTTTAGAGCAAGGAAACAGAAATTTTAGAAAGGAGGGCCAGTACCCAAAATTCTGGAAAAGGGGACCTAAACATGATATCTGTGCCACCTTCAAAAAGAGGTAGTTTTCAGTGTTTTTCTTAAAAAAACCCAATTATTGCAAAATTGCCAATAAAATGGGGCCTTGGGCCCCATCAGCATCTCCCCTAACTCTGCCACTGGGAAATA
>JANRMR010162766.1:0-12345 GCA_025434825.1 Bergia sp. 'catenularis' | reverse complement strand
TTTCATGACTATAACCCACTGAATCAAGTTCAAAGAAAGAAGTTGAAATTTTGAAGTTCCTTCTCAAAATGCTGGAAGCGAATTTAAGAGACTCCAATTTTCAAAACTTTCCCAGAGGAGGATGCCCCCGGACCCCCCTACAGTACATTATAAGGCCTCCAGCCTCACAAAACATGTGCCCACCTACCCCAGCAAGGGTGCCCATCTACTTTAAAAGTTAATGAAAACCCTGAATGCCTATGGCCATATCACTTCTGGAAGGCGGTCCTTCGGTTTTTTTAAAAACATTTCCCAATGTTCTTAATGGTTTGAACGCTGTTGCGATGTTCGATTACAAAAAGAATTATCTTAACCCGTTCAGATAACTCCCTTCACATACGGGACGGTAGCAAAACCTCTTCTGGCCTCAGATTGAGGGTTTGATGGAATGTGTTGTGGATTACGCGAAGATTCAATAAAATAGCATCAATACAAAACTGACAACAGATCAGTTATGGTGATGGTTCATATTGTTTTATGCAGCAATAAAAATGCCCTGGGCCATAAAAAGTATTAATCATATTACTTGATGCTACATAGCGCCATTCCGAAACACATTTGGATCGACTAGCTTGGACGTATGTTGCTCAAAATTTGACTAGCTCAAAGCAGGTTATCGCTCTCCTTAATTATTTCGATTGTGTATTTAATCTGTGCGTCTTGTGTTTGTTTTACGTTGCATGTTGTTGTCAGCAGAGCACTTTGTTTTCAAAAATAGTACTGAATAACCTTTAGATTCCAGTCCTCCTGATGGATTCACCACCCAACGGTTTCCAATTCTGCAAACCTCGCCACCTGTTGAATTATTTTTTGAAAAATTATTTAACCTACAAGTTGACTATTACTCGATCCGGAATAAACAAACTGGAGAAAACAACAGAAAAGAGAGACAGACATGCAAAGATAACTGCTTGCACTGCGATCTCTCTGATAGTTAACCTGACTGCCGTGTCACACAACAGATATGTCACACATGGACAATCGACATACAAAGACACGTGACAGTCTGCAATCAAGAATGCTTATAAAAATGAGTTACCCAGGGTATCGGGAAAACAACGGGATTAGACATTTTATCAGCTATTTTTGCAATTTCCCCACTCCGTTTTTACCTTAATTATAAGGGCAAATAATTTGGTACTAAAAAACGACGTGATTTATAAAACTTCCAGAGCCAATTTCTCCGAACTTTAACGTAAGCTTTATTATTAACATTGGACTACTAGAGTGCTCATAATATTCCAGTATAATCTTTCGATTGACCTGATGAAACTAAAACATAACAAAGCGCGAAGGCTGCCGAACATCCGATCTAGACCTTTAAATTTTGCTCTGGCTACAACCCTGTATCCTTCCCCCCTTCGGACATAACAGAGATTAGTACACCGCTTGTTGGTTTACCTCTGCTATTGGTCAACCAGTCAGAATTCCTCAACAGTTTTGCTCCTTCTCCCTCTTCACACAAGCCCATTGCCTCGTACATGAACAACTGAAAAGAAAAGAGGTTAGTGCAGTTGGCTAGTTTCCTGACTGCCAACCAGGAGGTTCCAATTTCAATCCACGCCCTGGTCAAGTTTTAAACAATGTGCGACCCTCTTTAGCCACACCGTCCGTGGAAAGGGACGTTAAGCTGTTGGTCTTTTCTCTTAGTCGACCTTCAGTTAGGGACTTATTAAAAGAACCAATACGTGCACTTCTCGAAAGGAGCAGGGTAATCCTAGTGTTGTGGTCTGCTAAAGTAATTGAAATGGCAGCCATTCGCGCCAAATATACAATGTAAAGCGCTTTGAGGCGTTACAGTGATAAAGCACTAAAAAGTATCACACTTCATTTTAATTTAAAACGACAATCGGCATAGCGCGTCTGAATTCGATCATTTCTTACTGTTCGAAGCGCTTAGGAATAGCCAGCCCTAAGACCCATAGGCCTGGACCTACAAATAATTTTAGCTAAATTAGGTAAATAAAAATAAAAAGTAACAATGAAAAAACAATCTGCTGACAGAACTAACGATTTCAAACCTTTTAGTGATTCGACTGACGTGACCGAACAGTTGCACAACTTACAAGCAAGGCGTAAAAATGTGTGTGTTTCCGGTTATTTACCTTTCACAAAGTAGGGTGGGTAGGTTGGAAAATTATTTTATTTTTCAACTAACAGATCAGTGTCTCTGATAAACAGTTTGATTCAGAGAGTAATAGACGATGCAACGACCCCTTTCATTGTCCCATCAAATTAGTTGATAGACAAATCGATATTGTGATCATCGCCGGCTAGTTCTTGGAATTCATGCAGAACTTGATACAGGACCTTGGTGAATGTCACTATCTTTTGAAATGTGTCGCTTAAAACATAGTTCACAAATTTCTTTACTATTTTTTCGTGATGAACAATCAGTATGTTTTGCCGTTTTTCGGCTATGTCCGTCTTTGCCGCACGTCTCCATTTATTTTTGGGCCTAGAAATTCTTTGATTGCTTGCCGCACCGACAATATATACTGAATAAAAGAAACTCTCCACACCTCATTACAGGAGAAACAGTCATGTACTTCCAACACATCTACATCCTGGGCGGTAAGACACGACTGGCTGTAACAGTCCCGTGCTGCCTTTTGAGCCATGCGGTAACCAGTCAGATCTAAGAAGCTGTCCTTGAAAGTTGAAGGTAAGTCCGTGACCATCTGTTGAGCCAGGATCTCAACTGCTTGGTCCTATCACAAGAAACAAATATGAGAAAACAAGTAGAAGACATCAGGAGATACACCCTACGGCTTACTGAAGCTTTCAGATTAACCAATTCAGTGAAGCCTTTTTAACACTTTCAGAAAGGCCGGTGCTCAACATCATGGCTCGTAGACACATTTTGCATCTAAACCCATCAAATTTCTCCTAGACTTTCCATAATCTAAAATTAGGAAAATAAATCGTAAAAAACTAATAATTCATGAAGCTGTTAGCCATGATAATCCACTGGATGCTGTACCACATGCCCAATAACCCCCTCCCCCCTCCTCAGTCCTGCCTCACAATTTTCCTGCACCTAAACTGTCTGTGCGTGCAGCTTTTTCATGATCAAGATACCAGTATTTAACAAAGAACAGTTTCCACCCACTTGAATAATCAGTATTAAAGTATGATTTCACAACGTCTTTGATCGTAAACAATTTTTCCGACACTGAACGCTAAACTATGAACATTCTATTTTTCTTTCTGCAATTGTTAAGCAAAAAGATGTCCGTCACCCCAGTGAGCTCCAGTGTTCGTGTACCGACTCATCCGCTATCAATACTTTGCGCAATTTCTTTTACGTTCGATGAATTAGGGACTGCTCGAAGTTGTTGAACTATCAGTAAACACAATTTTCTGATGTTGATCTTTAGTTAGTTTGAACAGTTAGGTTAGAGTTAGGATATTAGAAATCATTTTCTAATGAGCAGAAAACAATTATGTGAAAAGCACTCTAGCAAAAGTGCCGGAAATGGTATTAAGAGAAGTTTAACCCTTACAGCCCCAAACAAGACTTTTGATGTTTAAGCATGTTTAAACTATTATCATTATTATTATTACTATTACTACTACTATTACTATTATTATTATTATTATTATTACTATTACTATTATTACTATTATTATTATTACTATTACTATTATTATTATTATTATTATTACTATTACTACTACTATTACTATTACTATTATTATTATTATTATTACTATTACTATTATTATTATTATTATTATTACTGTTACTATCTCATTCAATAATTATTATTTTCATGTGTAAATTATAATTACAATTAAGTATTATCATAACCAAAATTAGTTACTTTTTAAATAGTTTTCAGGATGTGTTTGATTGCTAAACCTACTCTACCAGCATGCTCATTTCTAATCTTACGTTAGAATGGCCTCCCTCCTTCCCCCTCCCCTGCCATGATGTACCTGTAGCCAGTGTGACATCATAAATCCTTGGGAGCACACAACTGCTGCTGCAGCTCCATCAGCTGTTGGTGCAGACATCGTGATTGTGATTGGTTCACACACCATATGAGACTTCACTATCTTTCCTAATGGAATTTGCTTTTGTATTGCAGCATAAGGGTTGTTAATGCTGTGTCTATGGTTCTTGAATGCAATCTGACCATAATCATCCAGGGATGTGCCATATTTCTTGCTGTGCTCTCGGGCAGCATAGGCAAACATCTACAAGACAGTAAGAGAGGTGACCTGTATTAAATTGAGGCAGATGCAGTAATGTGCATGCTTGTAACACAAGACAGATTTCTTCAATAAAACTAGAAACCTCTTCAGGAAAAATATTACAAAGAAGGCAAGACAAAAATGATAGACACTACTGGATACTTCTTGACACCTCTGGAAACACCTAGACACCTCTGGATACCCAAAACACCTCTAAACACCCTAAACACCTCTGGACACCATAGATATCTCTGGACACACATACAGTAGACACCTCTGAAAACTTCTTGATACCTCTGGACACCCTAAACACCTTTGGACACATAAACACCTCTGAACACTCCCTGACACCTCCAGTTACCTAAGAGACATCTGGGCACATATATCTAGACATCTCTGGACAGCTCTGGACCTCTGAATACTCCAGTCCTCTGGACACATCTAAACACCTAGCTGTACACCTACTATACCTACCTACTACATGTATATACTGGTAGACAGGTACATGTAGTACAAGATTACAAGAAGTTTCAATAAAACAAGAGCAAAGAGTGCAATTCAGTGAACTGTATGAACATATTAGGTACTGTACCTTAATAACATCTGATGTGACGGCATTCAAGCTGGGGTTGATTAATCCTGGCCTGGCTCCAATCTTTACCATGTGGTCCACATGTCGCTTGATTGGTGATTCTCGATCTGTGAACTTTTCAGATAATCCTCGATCCATTTTCTCAAATCCTGAAAAGTGAGCTCCAAAGTGTTTTATGCAGTAAATGAATGCAAATAAGTTTCCTGATAAAACCATTCGATTTGTATTTACTATAACTCACAAGTTTGAGTTTATGAGAAGAATACAGCTTGGGAAATGTTGTGCCACACACATTCAGGAGCTCATGCAGGGATTTCAAAAAGATAAACTAATTGGAGTTAGAACAGGCAGAGCAGGAATTGGAGGTCAAGGACTCATGCAAACAGAGTAAAACTGAGGTGAAAATAGGCATCAGAAATAAGACTAGTAAATGTTGCTTGTGACACACAATTCCTTGTTTTGAAAGGCCTGCTTATGGCTGGGTTGGTTATAGGCATGCTCCCAGGAAATCTTGAAAATTTAGGGTCTCTAAAACTGTTTTTCTGCATTTTGATATCTACCATTTTAAAGCAATTCTGTCTCTCACATGTTTCAATAAAATTAATGAACTCTATAAGAACCGAGATACAATACAGATAACAGAGGGAACTGGTAATGAAACCTAGCCAGTTTCTTTGTTATAATATTTTATTCATTGGCCTCCATGTGCACAAAACATGAATGGTTTTGAAATGCTTATGAACAACTCACAGGTAAAACAAAACAATGTGACTGTGCACGGACAACATTTGTTCAACATAAAAAAGCAACTCTGTGCACTCCTTGTGAAGTTGTTGAGCTTCATGTTGTCAATCTGTTAGTTCTACCGACTATGAGTCAGTACAACTACAATTTATATGTTGTCAGTAATTACTAAACCAGAATACAGGTTTAAAGTATTTTTGTTAAGTAAACATAGTTATCCTCTGATTAAGATTATGGGAAATAATACTCACCCACAGCCAGGACACACTTGTATTGTCCACTCATAACTAAAAGCCTGGCCAGCATGAGAGCCGACGAAGCTGACGAACAGTTGTTGTTGGTGTTAAACACAGGCACCCCAGTTAAACCAAGCTCTGTGAAAGAATCATCAATTGTGCAGTTTCGTATTTACATGTATAGTAAGTTGTTATGTTAGCCTTGACTCGATATTAAATACTCACCAATACCAAATCAATGCAGATATTCAAAACTTTGTGTACATGAATAATTGGAGGTTTGGATCTTGCTGATATTTTTAAATATTAAAATATTAATATATTAAAATTTGTATATTTAACATCAAGCAGGCATTCTGGCTGGCTTGTGACAAAATTTGGGGGAAAAATTAGGGCCTTTTTCTCTTAAAAATAGGGACTTTTAGGGATAAATGGCAGGAAAATAGGGCTATTTTAGGGCTTTTATTTAGGAAAAAAAACAAACAATTGTGCTAAACCTTTCTACCACTGATATTCAGACAGAAACACACTCAAATGAAAATTAGTCAAAGAGAGATACACAGTGCAATTCTCATCTTGAAAATGCCTGATGCATTGAACATCAGAGATCTGAAGCCACAAGCACTGTCATCAAAGAAATGACAGAAGCAGATTCCATGTCAAGCACTTTCAATAACACCAGTTGCACTCAACCATCATAAAAAAGAAAAAAAAGTAGGGGTTTTTTAGGGAAAACTCTAAAAACTGCTGGTAAAGTAGGGCTTTTTAGGACAAGTAAAAATATTTAGGGATTTTAGGGCCACCAGAATGCCTGCATCAAGTCAAGGCTAACACTGACTGTAAAAATGAGTCTATAGTCATTGTAATCAGTGGCAACTGGGAAGACAAAACTGGACTATTATGATACATGTATTTTATATTGCTGACCAGACTTCCTGACGTGATATTAGAATCTTCAAGCCATATGATTACATTAAGGATCAAGACCTCACTGGGGTACTATATATATGATGGCCATTGGTAGAAGGGAGGTGGGGAATGTTGACAAGAGGGGATATTGAGCCCCATCAATAAAGTTTCAAATTACATCTGAATTGCAGAATTGAAGCTGATTTGTGTTGTGTTTTACTGATTGTTCTACTCTTTAATCATTAATTAAGGGAAAATTGAAGTATTCAGCTTACCATAAACAGCCCTTTCTCCTGCAACAAAACAAAAAGAAAATATTCTGACCAGATTTGATGATTTTATTAACTTTTATGAAATACTTTAAATCATGCAATGTACCATAAATAGCATAGCTTCAACTGATGTGAATATTTGTGACCTGCCGTTGGTTCACCATAGCAGTAACTAGCAACCACTGCTTCAACTTTATCATAATGTATCCCAGCATCCTTGAGGGCCATGGTACCAGCTTCTCTCACCATGTCTGCAAATTATAAACAAATCATGTTACTGACATTCTCACTACAGGTGATTCATGTGTCAAAGTAAGTGGAGGAAACATGGTTCTGTGGGTTTATAATGATAGTACTCAGACAAAGAACCCAACAAATGGCAGGCTCCAAATACCATTTTATATCATTCAGTCCCTTGATGCTTAGGATCATAATAAAACTAGAAGTTACCAAACTTGAAAGGTAATGTGAGTGCTGCGAGTAACTATTATAGCAATTTTAAAAGATAATTATGGATATATCACATTATCTTATGGTAAATACTTTGTTACGTGATTGTATAAAAAATTTGAGTGGTGCAAGAAAGGTTATATGTACATGTATGGTCACAGTGGATCAGGTTCTTATAGCAAACCTACCTATGGCATTTAAGGTGGTGTTACACGCTCCAATTTTTCATGCAACTTGTCTTGCAATGCCATTGCGAGACAAGTTGCACCAGCCATTGCACTGTGTAACACCCCCTGCAATGGTCAAAATCATTGCAAGACAAGTTGCAGCTATCGTTGCAGAAAGTAGAACCTGGTTCTACTTTTCGCAACAATTGCAGCCACTTTTATCAAGTTACACCAACTGCTGCACCATGTAACAAGTTGCACGAAAAATTGCAGAGTGTAACACCGCCTTTACCGCTTTGCATTGCTTTTGTGAAAATCTTGTATCACTCAAATTTTACAAGTTTAATGGCTTTTTATTTCCCAACTGGCATACTTTGGCCTTAACTGCACACATAAAATAAACTCAAGGATAATAGCAATAATAAAAATAATGACAACAATTAATAATAGTGGCTTTACTTGTAGCATTTCATTTGTCAGGGCTCTTCATCAACATGTATGCACAATATATAAATAATTTGTGTAGGTAATAGCATGATTTGTAGTGGTATTTGGCATAAATACCATGAGTGATATTTCAGAGTTGTTCTACGAAATTTCACGAGCTGTAGGCGAGTGAAATTTAGAACAACTTTGAAATATCATGAGTGATATTTAGGCCAAATACCACATACAAATCATGCTATTATTTGTTTATACTAATACCTGAGAAATTTCTGAAACAGCATCTATTTATTTCATCTCGTGCATTTGAATGCGTTTGTAATTTTCACATGGAGGTATTTCAAAATTATGCTGAAATACCACTGCTATCGACCAATCAGATTGCAGAAATTTCTCAGGTAATGGTATAAACTGTGTAAAACTACATAATGGTGATGTGTTAAAAAACCTAAAGTTGGTCACGTTACCTTGTCCCTCCAAATCACAACAGATTGACATTCCTTGTCATTCTACCCCCCCCCCCCCCAATCAAAATACAAGTTTCCCCATAAAAAACTAAATTGAACAGTAATCAATAAAGCTATAGCAATCCCAGCCCTCCGGCACTATATCCCTGTTGTGCCTTCATTCTATATTGGCTCTTTATTAACAATTCAGTAGCAGTAACATTCAGTCAACCAGGTCCACATAAAATTATTTATTTTCCATTCTTTTCAACAAGTTTTGATAGAATGAAGTCAAGCAATTCACACAGGTGATTAATTCACTCAACTACTGCCAACAGGCAGAAAAAAGAATAAAATGAACAAAGATAAACTGAATAGTAAGAAATAGCATAAAAGAATGGTTATAAGGACACAATTTATAGTTATATTCACAAATAAAGTCAAGAAACCTACACTAAAAGCTTGGAAGAAACAATAACCAGCTCCAACTATAAGCAAATGCATGATTATGAGATTTTGTCTAGGCAGCACGATTTTGCCACACAATACCACAATTGCTTCAACTTTTGGCTAGCTTTAAATCAACAGTTCTTGGTATTGTTCTTGTCTATACATATTATAAAACACAATAGTTATTCTCTTTGTTTTGTCAGTGTGACAAAGTTTACATGAAAATTACAAGTAAATAATACTTCAGTCATTAATAAACATTGCATAAAATCCACCTATAGAGATAAAAAAATGTCACACGAATTATTTAAACATTGACTTGATCATTGAAGTACATAATCGAGTGAGTATACTGAAATCTGTTTGCAAATTCACGAATTAATCTCACAGAAATCTTCAGTTCGATACAAGTTTCAACTGGCCCATGGCAACTGTTACCTGTTTGGCAAACTGGCTGTCCAAAACTGCTCATAAAACCAATTAGCCTGGAACTTTTAAAAATAAGATGCACAGCAACAAAATCGTGAAAATGACAGACATAGCAGTACACACCATATCAGAGCCCAATTTACGCCAGTTCACCATGGCACGCCATAGTTCTGCATGAAAGCGAGACAGTTTGTCAAGATCATACATTCCAAACAAATCTCGAAATTTCTTGGCATTGAGAGTGAGACCACAGGGAGCCCATCCAAAATATGTTGTGTGAGCTTCACTTGCAGCAATGATAAATTCAGTGGTAGATCTTGGGGGAGCACTGGGGGTCGTGCCCCCCCCCCCCTCCCTCCCTTTTGAGGCAGATTTTTAAGATTTTTTTTGTGAAGTACTTCACAGTTGTAAAGCCAAAAAAAGAGTTTTTTTTACAAAGGAATAAGTGATTAAACTACACTGAAAATAAAGGAATTGCCACCTCAGAGACACCGACTTCAAAAAATTTCCTGGATCCCTGCAAAATCTTGCACCTTCAGCGCACATAAAGCTTTATCTAGCTGGTGACCCCCCTCCCCCTCCATCCTTTTTAAATCTCTGGATCTGCCCCTGAAATTGATATATATCACATGAATACATAACCTAGGAGTAAGGTAAAATAAGAATGAAAGACCTGTCCATTTATAAGCAATGGAAAATGTTTGAAATGAGGAATGATCTTCCCAGTTTAATTGTAATTGTTAATTTTGCCTGAAATAAAAGTTTTCAGGCCTCAGTGGGTTTTGAAATCATGCACTCTGCAATGTCAGAGCTATAAACCTAAGTCATTCATGACTGGCAGGTCAGTTGTGAATTCTAATAAACCCGTGCTTATATGTTGAAAGTGTGAATGAGGGTATATGAAATAAATTCATATATGAACGGTGGTGAGGAATGGATATGAGAAATGATCACTGCAGTTTAATTGCAGCTTTAGCAGTTGCAGCAAATATTACTTATTAGCCTCAAAAGTTTGTAGCACTCACAACTGATCTGCCAACCATGAATGGCTTCACAGCTCAGCAATTAGAGCATCTGCCCAAGTATCACAGAGGTCATGGGTCCGAATAGCGTTGATTTTTTTCAGGCAAATATTTGCATGTCGTTTCCATCTCACCGCAGTTCATACGGTTTTGTTTCATATACCATCATTCACAACTCAAAATCTCTTAAAGAATCTGTCATTTGCACACATTGCAGAAGATACTGTCTACTGGATGATTATATATCACAGCGCTATTTAATATAACTGAAAAATGTAACTTTAACTTTATATCACTCTGACACTCATTTAATGATTTATACAACTACAAGACTTTTTGCTCTCATCTTACCTGGGTAATCCCATTTTCGAGAATGGGGCTTTTCAAACCTGTAAGAATTTTAGAAGTGTGTTATTACTCGTAGCTAATTTCGCGAATTTCGTATTCTTGCTGCTTACTTTGTCATCCCTACTCCAACCACGAAAACTTTCTTCGCATCCGCCATCTTGTTTTTCTAAAAACCTTTCCCGACACTGCGCAAAACGTCTGCGCATGCGGTGACGTCACTGGCTTAGGCAATGCACCAATATAGTTCCAATACGGTCATTCCGTGAGTCATTCGAATCACTCGAGAGTGTGCCGACATGGAAGTAATTCAAATATATCTGAAGGGAAAATACAATCACAAAGTAGCTGTGATATTTTTAAATTCCTTGATTTTGAATTTGTACTGCATTCTAAAAGTAAAGCGTAGTAGCTGGCATTGTTCTGCATTTCCATTTCATCAGAAATTCTCGAGTTCGAGGGTGCGCTGCGTACTGCATTTATTTAGGTTAGAAGTTAGTTTTATTTATTTTCATTCTTTGATTAATTTTAGCGGCATTGGTTGCTAGGCTTTTTGAAATTGAAAATATTTAATTTGTAAATATTAGTTTGTCAGGCATGGTTTTGTAGATGTTCCATACACAATTTGCGAGTTTGCCGGCCATGTGCCAATCCGATTCAGTTCGCAGTTATTTTAATGGACCTTTATACACCGAGCGATGTTATGCCAGTAGCATCCAAAACCTATTCGGCTATTGAGTATCGGTTATCTTGAACATATCAGTGATTCTGTGGCTGCCTAGAGGTTTGTTTTCACACCGATTAAGTTTTATAAATATAAACTGTTTTGACTGATGAATGACAGGGAGCTAATTTTATAAAATGGCGCAAGTATTTGTTAGTCTCCATGCTCGAAATTTGATTTAATCAAGTCTGTTGTATATGGTTCTTCGTCACAAAAGTTGAGAAATCAAACGAAAACTCGTTACATCGTATAGTAATTCATCCGGCTTGAACTTAAGTGTAATTGTGACCGGGAACCGCACTGCTTCCGTACACAACAAAATTATTTCAACAATATCAATGTAGATGAATACTAGCGAGCTTTTGGGTTCGACTTTGTCGAGGGTGGATGTATGTTTTCTGAGCTCCTTCAACTTGGGTCGATAAACCTAATATTCTCGTCTATTTTATCACCTTTTTTTGCCATATTTACTAAAAATACGTCTCGGAACATATGCCCTGCACACAAGCTGTCCGTGGATCTCCAAAGTTCAGTTCCAACACGATTCTACTGAATCAAATTTAGTCTTCGTGGCGGCCATCTTGGATTGTCACTGTAAGTTTAAAAACAGTGAGACCTCCTGAACCACTTTAAGTGGTAATACCTGGTTTACACCTGGCTCTTGGCCTGCTGTTCCCACTGGGGAAGTATGTGAACTCTACTGCTGTATTGGGGCTGGAACTCTACTGCTGTATTGGAGTTGAAAAAAATTCTTATCTCCAACTATTTTGTTTCTTATTGCCTCTAACCAGCATAAGCTTCCAACATAAGCTCGAGAAACTGTGGCCAGCCCTTCAATCTGCACCTTCGTGAAGAAGCTCCGTATGGACTAACCAC
>JANRMR010162545.1:0-12350 GCA_025434825.1 Bergia sp. 'catenularis' | reverse complement strand
GGGGTTTGAGGGTTTGTTGGTAACAGTAAATAAAGAAACTCTTGCAGAATATTTTTTTATGGCATATCGAATCGCTCAGCGTCGGTAAGTAGGCCAAGTGTTTGGTTTGATCAACATTCATCGTTTGTAGATGAGATGATTTTCTCGGGTACTTTTTTCATTTTCCGATTATAGTGCTCTGAAGTTTAGACTCAAGACCTCATCGAGGCGGCCGTGATAAATACACACTGAGTTTTTAAAAATTTCGTCACAAGTGTGGAGTTATCTGGACGACATAAAGGCGTTTGTATTTATCTAAAGTGTTATATTTAGTTTATAATAGCTGGTCTGACCTTACACTGATCTCTAAATGAGCTGAAAATTATGTTTGATCTGTTAACTGCCTGCTCAAGAACCGACCATCCCAAGTAAGATTCCTCTTCCGTATGGGAGAGTACGACTTTTAAACGCACTGGACATTGACAATTGAACTTGAACATATAGCTGAACGCCAGCTTAAAACAGTGCCGTCACTACTTTAAAAATTGCTTCGAGGGTGAAGTTTTAGTATGCAGGTATTTATTTAACTTTAGTTCTTATTATTGCTATTAATTTTAAATCTATACTTGACTACATCAGTCGCGTTTAAATAAATGCAATTTTTACTAATGGTTTTTGATCGTGTAGGCGATTACGTGGATAGGCGACAGTGAGCACTTTCTGGTAACCACGAGAGAGGCGGCCAGGAAATGCCGCACAGAGGAGGAGGTGATCGACCAGTTGGACATGTTGGAAGGATTCGTGAAACCGGGCATCAACAAACAGGAGGCACGACTAAGAAAGATCGCTGAACTCTCCTCCAAACTGATGAACGAAAAGCCGAGGAGAAAGGCCAAGGAACTTGTTGCAAAACAGAAACAAGTTACCACGAAGTTCGATCTGATGGACAATGACTTGTTCAGACTGGCTGAGAAACTCAGAGAACGGAAGCGCCTCGGTCTTCCTGTGGACGTAAGTCTCACATTGAGCATGACGTTCGGTGTTAGCTTGCATTTTGTTGAAAAATCTTGTTGTTTACGTAATTATAAAAAAGCACTGAGAGTTGTCTATTACTTTATAAATCTTAAGTTGAAGTCACTTGGTCAGAAAAGAAGGAATCAACAACAACAACAACAGTAACAACAACAATAACAACAACAACAACAGTAACAACAACAACAACGTGTTTTGTTTAATACAGTTACAGATCTTGCTACATTTACAAATATTTTTAAATATCGTCATTACTGCCTTATCTTGCCACCTGTACTCTCTGTTATCTAAACCACTTTTTAGGGTGTGTGATGGTCATTTGGAAACCTGGAAAGTTGCAGAAATTCGGTATTTCAAATAAAAATTATGGAAAATTAAATTTGTGTACAGACTAAGTAAAACTGTATTGAAATTTAGTTCAAACGGCTATATTGCCCATCAAATTTTAGGACTTCTTCAGATACTTCTAGGCATTAAATTTAGATATAACATATTTGTATCAACCCAGTTTTCCATGTTGTCAGTTAGATCCTGTCCTGTATCTGCAACTCATTGTTTGTTCGAAAACCTAAAAAAACGCTAAGTATTGCTGAATTTCTCACAAACAAGAAATTGAACTCCAATGCAAAAGATTGTGTTTGAACTCGTTTAATTTCCTATTCAAAGCTTAAAACTATGATTATTGTTTTTACTGTTTCGGTAAATTATCATTTTATAATATGATAGCAATTTTTTAAGCAAGAACAACATTCTCTCGATCTTTGATCTCATAAATAGTTTTTTTTGCTTAATTATAGGAGGAGGAGCTATCAGCTGAATCCCTGGAAGCGTATGAAAGGGAACTACAAAGGGAACCAGACGAAGCTCCGTACGATGACCGTGGAAGTCCACTCGTGACTCGTGTTGGTACCCTCTCGACCTTCGTGGAAGACACTTTAGGAAGAAAGAGAAAGGCAGAAATTGTAGAAATCGGCGAACCCGACGCTTACGGCAAGCGGCCACAGGTAGCGGTCAGCATAAGGGCGGAGTTTCCAGTCTCCCCAGAGACTGAGAGGAAAATCGAGCCAATAATCAAATCTGAAATTCGTAGTTGGTTCGAATGCGGAAAAGCTGTTCGCGCGTTAGGTTTCCCAGAACATGAAATCATTGTACATATTGACGAAGAGGCGCAGCGAGAGGGATCAGCACTCACCCCGTGGGGAGGGGAAGTAGTAAAGAAGGATGTCACTGTAACTGCACTGGGTCCGTTTGTAAAACATGATATCGAAGTTGAGACCGGAATGGAAGTACAAACTACCCCACAGGACTCTCCTGAGTCACAGGGTTACACGCGCACAAGAACGTGGAGAACTACGACAAGAGAAACGACCACGAGTGTAAAGCAAGAAACTAGAACTGAGATCGAGATGCTTGTTCCAGAACGACCGGAAGTGACGTCAAATTTCTACGTGTACGAATCAGAGGCACAGCCACTAGAAGGAATAGGTGTTACGGTTCGATCCAAAGCTGTATTGGAGAACGCACCCGACTCGCTGCCCCAGATCGAGGGTACACAGGTTGAGAAGATTGAAGGAGACATGCAACAAGCCAATGAAAACATCTGTCGTAGATTGGAAGAATCTGTTGGTGCCTCACACAAACCGTAAGTAACAGAAAATGTTAAACAAGTTGCAAGGATAGTTGGCTTCTTTTGCAGATCGAAAGAGTGAAGCTTTTTGTGTTTTACAGGTAACAAGATTAGAAACTACGGACATGAAAACATTTTGGGAATTTTGAACCTAAAACAAGAGTAAAATGCTACAGATATATGAAAGGTACACAGTTAGTGTTTCAGCATCATGTGTAAAGGTCGTTGGATTTTTAATGCGCGTTTCATCATCTGGGACACGTTTTAACTCTCGGCTTGTGTTCATATAGTTTATGTCATATTAGATACATGTAAAGGGGGGAGGGGTGGGGGAGCGAGTGGAAGCGTTCTGTAACTAAAAACATTCAGTAACGCATAATTTTGAGATCAAATCGACTCGTGGATCTATCTCTTTATCAGCATTTAGTCGTGTATGTTTTTACCCAAATGTGAAGGTTCGATGTATTTAAGGCAGTTTGTTAATTTAACGTTGCAGTAAAAACCCGCCTTTTCAGTACCTCGGTCAGCCCGGGCAGGCTCTTATATATAGGATATCCATTGTAGGCTTCTACGCTCTTTAATAATTGTTACTATTCACCATTTATTTTGTTTAAAATTAATAATGTAATTCAAATTTAATGCTAATTAGGTTCTTATAAAATGGGTGCATAAAATCAGAATTTTAGTCTTAGTTTCTTAATTTTCAGTCGCTGGTTCTTCAGACAAAGTATTGCACTCCGCTCATTTCAAAATACCATTATCAATTAAAAACTGCCCTTACATATACCGTGAAATGATGGCTTTAAAGTTCAAACGATTTTATCATTTGCTGTTTTCAGGTCTCCGCGTCAGCTTACTGAGATCATTGTACCTCAGTACGCCGGAGGGGTGCTGGTTTTTACCCCGCCCGGAACACCAAGACGAGGCTCACTACCAGCCCCCATCACGGCTACACAGGTACTGGAAAACGGCGATGGGCAGAAAGCACGGCAAAGGATTGGTTCCGAGGTGTCAGTTGCTCCGATTGCAGGCGGTTTTGAAATGGTGGAACTGACAGTGCAACCCTTTGTTGATGGCAAGTCGGTTGACATCCAGAAAGAGTCAGCTTTGAGAAAGATGGACGACCTCGTAGACGAAATGCTCCGTAGCGAGGAGAAATACGTGGGCGAACTTACGTCACTGGTTGAGGTAAGCCACCAAATAACCGAATTTAATAACTTTTCATTGATTAGTCAACGTTGGGGGTGTAAGGTCTATCATAGCATTTGGTACTCTGCGACTAATCGTACGTCTGTATTCCCGTCCGTCTGTCTGTCTCTATGTGCGCACTGTGTACGTATAAGTGTGTGTCCGTGTGTGTCTTTCAGTCTGCCCGTATGTCTTCTGCTTTTTATTAATACGCCCGTCTTTGTGCCTACTTTCTCCTTATGTGCTTTTGTTTTTCTCTATATCTGTTTTAGTCTGTTTATCTGTCTGTGTGTTCGTCTGTGTCTGTGTCTCGCTCACTGTTTACAGCGTTTACAGTGATTATAGGAGACCTTGGCTGGGTAAATTATAAATAGGTGGTTATATTTCATTTCTATTTCTGTGCGCCAGTTTGACTATCTGTGACCATTTGTTTGTCTGTCTGTCCATCTGTGTGTCTGTGTGTCTGTCTGTGTGTTGTGTTTGTGTGTCTGTGTGACTGTCTGTGTAATCGTCTGTTTGTGCAAGTGTGGTTTGTTTTCTCTTGATTTATTCCAAATATATTTTTTTATTCACAGGATTACGTGTATGAAATGGAGGAGGCTCCCTCTGAACTTGAAGAACTGAAAATCAACATAATTTTCAACAACTCAGAGGACCTTTTTCTCTTCCACAAGAAGTAAGTGATCAAGTTGTGTCTACTGGCTCTGAAATTTTGCTGATGTCTAACTTTAGGTTTCATGTTTTCTAGCATCTTCTTGGATCAACTCACAAGATGCAAAGGGAAACCATCGTCCATTGGGAAAGCTTTTGCAAGCAGGGTACGTGTTTGCTAAGAGTGGTCATCATAAAAAGCGTAATACAGGTTTATGACGCCGGAGCAAGTGGCCACTCATGTTTTGTTGGTTGTCGAACTAGTATCAGGAAATTTTCTCCTTGGCAAATATAAAAATCTATTTCTAAAGAATCAAGGCAGCCTGATTTTTTGAGTAGACAACATTTACATCAGTAGAGAACCTTTTTCAGGCAGACTAGGGGAAATAGTAGTTCGTCTTTGCAAGATTTTTATTGTAAATGTGTTAATCGATTTCAGGCTTACCAGATTATTAGTAACTGGTATTTAGTATGACAATTAAAACAAAGGAACAACACAAAAAGACTACAGCATTTTATTTTATGAACCAAACTGTCCCTCAAGACTTGATTGCCAATCAGAAAGCTCTCTAGCCCCCAATATAGTTTTTTTTTAAAAAGTTAGAAAAAAGCTGTTTGTACAAACTGAAAGCGTTCTGTAGTTACAATGCAAAAGTTTAATTCCCAGGCATCACGCCCTTCCCCCTTTCATGTTGATGACGTTCAAACGTCCACCGAACTATTGAGAAGTATTCACCTTAAAAATAAGTCTTATCTTTATTTAAAACCAAAGTTCTCCTAAGAGGCTTTTTAACTTGCTTCACATTCAGTGAATTACAATAGAAATAGACGAACACCAACACCAATTTCATCCCCCTTCTTTTCTAACGAAATTGTTCTCTTACAGGAATCAGAATTTGACGACTATGTTGTTTTCTGTGATGGTAAAAGTGATTCAGATGCATTTGTAGCCAGCCATGCTGCCGCTAAAGACTTCCTCGAGGTGTGATATAGCTCTGTATTAATTCAGTGTTGTCAAACTGAATTTCGTGCATGTTTATCTCGTTTCGACAGTTTTCATTGCTATACAATCTTCGAGAACAAATCTCCGGTCAGCAGTTTGATTTTGTGCTTCCGTCAACAACAGCTTTACCAACTGCGTATTTGAAGAAAAATGTGACTAGTGAATTGTCTGACATGCACGTTTCGTGGTTGGAGCAGCGCTACCTTATTTACCGGAAGGTGCAGATCTGTTTCAAAAACGATTGATTGACAGCCCAAAACCAGACATTTGATTTTGAAGATAGCATAGCAGCGAAATTGAATAAACTAATTTTGACGAAAAAATAATTTCACAATTTCTGTGAAACAGAATTGCAAAAACAATTATCTTTTTCATTCGAGGATACTAGTTTATCAGTTTTCACTGCTGTGGGAAAGGAAATAGAGTTTTATTATTATTGTTGTTATTATTTTTGTCATTATTTATATTTGTTATTATTGTTGTTATTATTCTTATTCTTTTTTTTTATTGTTATTACTATTATTATTATTATTATTATTGTGGCCTAACTTTTGAACCAGTCGTATAAAATCCATAAAAAACCATTCATTTTGCTTTTCTTGAAGAGTAGAAATGATTGGTCTTGTTTGTTCTAACTTTTGAACCAGTTGTCAAAAATCCCTTGAAGTTTGGTCAAAACAATAAATACTATTCAAAAGATTAGTCAGTTGAAGTGTCGCAGGAAAAGAGCTCGCTTTCTAGAATGAGGAGCTTTAACAAATTATCTGTGTTGTATCATTGTTAGGTTTTTATTTAAGCATTTTCAAGACTTATCCAGAGCCATCTCTTTTCTAGAAATGCAGAGAGAAAAGCAACGCGTTGCCAGTTGAAGAACTGATGGACAGACCGTTGCATCGGGTATTCGAGTATCGCACCTATCTCTCGGACCTACTGAGATTTGCTGAAATTTCTGGTACAGACACACGTGATCTAAAGGTGGGCTGGTGAAGAATGACTTTTTCTGAACAATGAATGAATGAATGATTGTTTGATTGGCTGATGAAATGAATTTTAATCCTAGTTGCCGTTGATTACAATGACAACAAATTCATTTGTACAGTGTTAGCGTCAACGTGGTGTTGAATCTACATAAGTACCGGCGAGATCCGGATCTCCAACAATACACAGAGTTGTGAATAGCTCATATTCACATTGGAATTTATGAGTATTTAGTTCAAGTCGAGGCCAACACTGCAAAACGAATCTATAGACTTTGTAATCAGCGACAACTGGGAATAGGAAACTGGTCTATTGTTGAGTGAATTAATGATGCTTGAGAAGATGAATGAGCCACCGAATGAACGATAGGTCTTATGAAGCACTAAGATTGTAAAAACACCTGAATTAATTTATTTAAGTTCAGAATCTTTTCAAGACATGAATTCCAATTTCTAACAGTGCCATAAAATATGCTCTATCTATAACTAGCAAATTACAAGGCTTATAGTTTTACATTTGTAGTGAAACTAGAAATCAAAATTGTGCTGTAGTTAATAGGGTACAAAACGGCTTATGTTACAACAGAGTCAAAGCCGTGGAACAAAAATAATACTGGTCTTTCCTGTGTAGACTTTGTGACTCCTTAACTGACTGTGACCCCATTGGTACAAGCTGGAATTAACTCCTTGTTTTAATCATTATTTCTAACGGTAATATAAACCTCCGTTTGTAGGCCGGTAAAGATGTTATTGACAACCTTTGCGAGAAACTCCGCCACCGTTCAGAGTAAGTGCCTCCTTACAGAATTATATTTATTTTGACAAAGGACTAATGCAACGAAACCTCAGACTTCTAACTCAACCCTTGCGGTTTGAAGAGAGCTGGAATGCATGTTGGCAGTTCAAATGACATCCAAGCCTCGTCTTCAGAGTTAGCAAAGTATCTATTAGACTTAGTTATCGTGACAACGTTTTTGCGATGAGAAAAAAATATCGCGAAAATTTGATGTCGCGAAAAAACATTTTCAGCGAAATTTGATGGCGCGAAAATTTGATGCTGAGCTTTTTAACCTGGTCACACGGCCCTTCTTTTTATTTTATTATCAACATCATCACCACCACACTGGTTTTCTTTGCAAAACATAAGCCGTTTTAATAAGGGAGAAAAAATATCACCATAAGATTTGGACTTTCAGTTTTTGTCTTCTTGCAATTCGCGCTTTTCATTTTTGGAAAGGGCAACCAGATTTCATGAAATTCCGAAAATTACATGACTCAACGTTTCCATTCAATCCGGATTCAAAATCCCCGAAACTAATTGACGCTGAAATGTACTGAGCGAAATTTTTGTGTAGTGTTTGGACTAGAAAGAATGAACTATACATGAAAAGGGGTCATGGAATTCCAGAATAGTGGAAGCATTACATAAAATTAGAGAAAGATCTACCCTCAGCATTACTTTCTCCAACGCCGATGTTCACGCCGCTGTATACGCTGATGTTTGATCGACCTGACGATTTGCCTAAGCAGTTGGTATTGCGTTTCTCATTTAATAAACAAATTGTCTGGAAATGACATCATTTGTTCGAAATTTGTTAACAGTGATGCATGATTTGATTGTATAAAATATTTTTGAATTATCAATTATTAAAGATAGGTCAGAACGTGAACTCCCATCCGCTGTTGAAACAAAATGACCAAGTGAGCACGTGTCCTACTGTCCTACAGCTCAATCACTGCGTCTCAAATGTATCGTGCGCACGTTTTGAAGAGCTTTAGGAAACTGTGACTGGTCAGAGGTGCTGGATAATTATATGGTGAACAATTTTCGTCAACTTTTTCTTCCGTTCACTTGTTGATTGCTCTTGTGTTATTGGGTTGCAATGTTAAGTTTCTATATTTCATGAAATTCAGGTTTGAAATCACCATAGCTGGTCTCCCCGAAGGAATCGAGTTCTGCATGGCTATCGAGGACTACTCTGATGACATGAACAACATCTGTCTGCACAAGCAAGAGAGCGTCGTGGTCCTGGACAAAGTGTCGTATCCAGGAATGTATAAAGTTGTGAAACTGCACTCGGACGGTTCCAGAGGAGACGAGATGTGGGTACCAGAAAACATCCTCCAACGCAAGAAATCGACGGCTGAGATTTTCTTACCAGCTGGTTAGTTATGCTTTAATAATGTTTGTAGCAGGAGCACACAGTCCTACGCTCAAACAGATCAAACTGACATTTGCAGAGAAAGAAGAAGCTTAGAAACAGATAGGTGTAAAATACAAGTCAAGATACAAACACAAACACAAGCACGAACACGAACACGAACACGAGCACAAACACAAACATAAACACAAACACAAATACAAACACAAACACAAACACAAACACAAGCACAAGCACAAACACAAATACAAATACATATGCACTTTTCCAGTACAAGTGCAAATACAAATAAAATACACGCAGACCCAGACGCACCTTTGTATATTTTATCATGAGTTCGTTTTAGGAAATTTTTACTTATCTCATTAATAATTGTTTTTGGTTTTTATCAAACGGCCATTTTATATTATTCCAGATGTAGTCGATGTTGCCCTTTTAGACTAAAGTTACCACTTACGGACACAGACACAAACTAGTCAAGTTACATGGACAGACTCATGAAAATTGCTACTAAAAACAGAGGAATGCTTGTCAGTAATGTCGATGAATTTTTCAAGATATTTTTACCTGGTATTAAATCCGGTTTATTAAATTTTGTTTTATTTGCAGAATACACGGCGCAGTTGAAGAAGAAAGCACCAGTGACGAAAGCTAAACCTAAAAGCCTGGTGTGTAACTGGATTTTAAGTTTAACTTTTGTGAACCGTTTTATTTTAAAATTACTAACACGAAAGGTTAAAATGTTTTGAAATGATTTTAAAACAAACGTTGGTCATCTTTAGGTTAACGGAGCTGTAAAAATGCTTTTGCCAACCTGACTGCACCCGGTTCCTCAAGCATTAACCCAGAATTAGGCCCATTTTTGAACTCTGCTTAATTTGTCAGTATTTTAAGAAGTGATGTTCAAGCATAGATCACTTGTCGATTTGACTAATCCATGATTTGCTGACCAAGTCAGTCTTTGGGAACAGAATTCAGGTGGTGGGTTAAATTATAATCCTGCAAGGGAACGTGGGGAACTGGGTCCTGCAAAACCTTTAGGGTTAATGTCATGCAGACCCCGAAACATTTCTTCTAAATTATGGCCCTTATTTTTATCAAATTTGGATTATTATGTTAGAGCCAATGTGTAACTATTGTTTCTAACACTTTTACATGAAGGATTGACACTGCATGTTTAAACCTGGTTTATCACTACCAACTAATAGCATATTGTGTCCGTTTCATCTATCTTGTCTCTTTTAGACAGGTTAGAATAACAGAAAATTACAAGACTTACCATCATTTTTCTCGACACAACTTGCAGATCACCGAAAGCATCGTGCCGACAAAGAAAGATTTTCCCGAGGAAGAAGTAGTTCTACCACTAGAAGAACTTCTGTCACAGGAAATGCCACCAAGTTAGTACTTCTCCAAGTGACGTTAGTCACTAAAAATTCTTTGAAAGAAATTGAAAATGGTTGAAAGGAGAAATTTCCATAATGATAACGAGATATCATGACAGATACTATTTTGGAAGTTCCGAAAATAGGCCCGCCCAGTTTTCAGTAAGAGGTGTCTCTTCGCTTTGTAAGCTCGAAAATTCAGGGCGTAAGAAATACTGTCAGAACACAAGCAGAAAAATATCAAAGAAAATGTTTTAGCACACCCTGTCCGGGGCATAGCAAGAAGAGGAGGCAAAAACTACGTCTTTCTTGGGAGGAGGAGGAGGAGGAGGAGGAGGAGGCGGCGGGGTGTTTGGGTGCATGATTTCCTGGAATGTTTTAAAGATAATGTTCTCAGAAATAGTAAGATACCTCATGCCTCGTAACAAATTTTTTAAAAACAGAAATTTTAGAGGTGGCATTTACTTCTTTCTAATTGCTAGCTACGATCTTGGTTGCAAAAGCACAAGTTCAGTACATGGAAAGGAAAGATCAGAGTTAGTATGATAAATTCTGAGTGAAAGAATACTGAGCTACTGACTATTTCTGTTTTCGCTTGAAACCTTCTATTATCCCCTGTCTTGAAATCGCTCACATGTTAAAAGTTCCAAGTCAGAAATATTCAACAGTATCAGTAATCCGTTTTTATAAGTGTATGAATACTTAGCTGATCTGATATATGCGTGTTCACAAGGTCCCATGCCACCACTGTTCACTCAGCCTCTCAAAGACATTGAAGCAAATGAAAAAGCACAAACTCGTTTTGAAGCCCGTGTGATTGGTGTGCCGGAACCGGAAGTATCGTGGACAAAAGATGATCACCCAGTGCAGTTAGGAGAGCGGATTCGGGCAGAGCAGCGAGGTGATCTGTTCTATTTGATTATAAATGATGTGGATATCGAGGACGAAGGTCTATACACTGCCAAGGCAACCAACTCTGCTGGAATGGCGATTTGCGAAGCCGAGCTGCTTGTGGAATGTAAGTCATACTAAAAGGGGCTCTTTCAAGGTTGGATCATTAAAGTTTCTCTTTTTGAGATGTTTGACTCATGCGTTATTTGTCTGAAGAGTTTTAAAAGAAAACATTTTAATCCACCAAAAAGACCTTTGCTGAATCATGTTTGTCCATTTCTGAAGTTTGACTTATATATTATTGGTCTAAAGAATTTCAAGAAAAACTTTAATTCACCAAAAAGATCTTTCCGCATCATGTTTGTCCAGGTTTGAAGCATTTCACGCCAATTTATTACTTTGTGTTCCGGCCCGGAACACCACTGATAACACGATCCATAACAGGACAAATAATACAATCCAACTAAATCGCCGCCTAATACTATTTGGTTGTTAGATATGTAAGCTTATAACTAAGTTTTCTTGTCAGAAAGATAACATGATCCATAGCAGGACAAATAATACAATCCAACCAAATCGCCGCCTAATACTATTTGGTTGTTAGATATGTAAGCTTATAACTAAGTTTTCTTGTCAGAAAACTTCAAGCATGCGCAAAAACTGCGGAAGTGCCCTTTAATGATAATGATAATAATGATAATGATCAACTTTATTTATAGTGGGTAACACCAAACAGTAAAATGGCCCTGGATTGCACTGTTGACGTCTAGCGATCTGGAAGGGGAACTTGGGGTGGCAGATTTCGTTTAACCTTTAGATACTCAAAATTCATATTTTACCAGATAGCTTTACCCGTTGTTCTGTTTAATAGTGTTGTTCTTGTTCATGCTCTGACACTTACTTTTACTCTCATTCTTTCAACAAGTGAAATTAGAAAATTAGCTAAAATTATCTTTTGTAGATCGCATCGCAGAGACGTGTCTTTCAGATTCTCTCTGTGATTATGTCGAATTATCTTGTTTTTAAAATTGACGTTTGATGGAAGTATTTTGATCTTACAGCGGCTGAGTCGTCTGTCGTCAGCAGCGAACCTGAAGACGAGCGAAAACAAGAAATATCTGCAACATTTGTGTGAGTAACCGTGTATGAATGGCGTCCTCGCAGCTTTTTCTGGTCAACCATCCTTCCAAACCGTTTATATAGAATGGTACTGAAAGAATATCTCTGTTACATTTTGTATTAAGGGTACTCTCTGGTGCTCGTTCTTCCGTTAAACCGCGCTTTCTTCAGTGCGTATTCTAATGATTTTATCGCCCGAAAACCACTTAGAACAAAAAAGGAAAAATATATATTCCAAAATACGTTTGCCATAGCAACACGGTTTACTGATTCTCTTTCCAGATATGAATGAAAAAGCCGCCGGGGGGGGGGGGGGGGGGTTTGGGGTTAAAACCC